>JAQGBD010001009.1:0-20231 GCA_034698165.1 Punctoribates punctum | reverse complement strand
TTCAATTATCAAGCAAGGAAATTATTAGATTATAAAGGTATCTTGGTCATTATACGAATACTTGGGCATTACCAATAGTTATAATAATTTATGTTTTCATAACGAAAAATAACTATTTTTCTTCTTTCGTTACGTTTATTCTGTGCTCTCTTATGAATTGTTATGTATTTAATGATAAGAATATTAAAGTTTGTAATACGAGATACAAAATTTCGGGAGTTTTCGGGAGAGTTTTCGTCTGAATAGTCATCACTTCGGAGATGTGTTGACATTCAATACGTTCTGCCATTAAATACATTTTTAGTCCAATTCCCAGAAGTTTTTAATTACAGAATTGTATTGACTTTCGGCTTGAATTTAATCCTTTAATTTCTTTCACTTTTAATATATTCGCCACTAATTTGAATATTAATTAATTTCAAGCGTCGGCTATATTTCAAAATTGTTTCGGTTATAAAAAAAAGTTTAAGTTTTATCAAGAATTCAGTGCTTTATGTGTTTGCTTTTGAGGGAGAAATTAAGGGACGACCAGACGATAAAAGTTTGATATTAAACACAGAGAGAGGAGAAGAATAAAAGTAGAAAATAATAATAACCTTGCTCATTTATTATCTAACAAAACAAATTTTTATAGCACTTCGAGGAATAATAAAAATTAGCAAAACTTTAAGCACTTTTGCTTAGAAACAAAACGAGCTGTTTATTAGACACTGTTATTGATGATTAGGGCTGTGCGCCCAGTGCTAAACAGGGCTCGGTCCTGGCTCGTTTGTGTGCATAAGAAGTTTAAATGGAAAAAGAGGAATAGTAACTAGCGGAAAACAAAGTCAACATTAATAACCAACTATTAAGTGGTTCCCAATTATTAAATCAGAGGAAATATAAATAAAACGCTTTTGTATTATATAAGAAAAATAGGAAAATATTTAATAATAATGAGAATCAGGTTATGGATGAATAGAAGGCATAAGAATATTATTGTAAAAAACAATAAGATTGTAAGAAAGAGCGCCGGCTATAGTCAATTGATGTGGGCGTAAGGGATGGTGTACTCCCATTAGAAGATAGTCTCTTTTGATACAGTATTTGTTTTCCTGTGCCCTAAACCCCACCGAATGCTAATGTTGTGCACATTTTTTAAGGCTAAATATTTTTCATCAAAACTAATACAAACCCTTAATATGTTTTCTGTCAGAGAATTAAATTGTTTTGAGCGCTGATGTATTCAATCTCTCAGATCTTGTTCTCAGTCCTATTTGTTTCTCCCTTTCCTTCTTAATGTTCATAACTAGTGGTATATAACAAGAGTATCCTTTTTTGCAAGTGTTTCGCCATCTTTTATTCAACAGGAATTGACTTTTTTCAGTCTACTCCTAATGTTGTGCTGTTCCTAACCTCACAAAACAATGGGGTAGACCTTTCCTGTGCGCAGACAATTAGGTAGGAAAGTGTTCAATAGATTTTTGGAGAGCCACCAGTGCCTGATCCAAATCTACAGTCTATTGAATATTTCATCTATCAATTTGGGTTTCTAATAGTTTCAAATTATATTCTTGGTTCAGATCAAAGAAAAAGGAGTTTGAGAAAAATTTCATATTTTTGTGGAAAAGGTGTCGAAGGCTTCGCTGAACATATGATTTATTCAACAAAATTGAGATTAAATTACTTTTGTTATGGATTTGAAACAAATTTCTCTAATCTATTGCTCCAATCAGTCGAACAAATGATCCAGAATTTCGATGAATTCGTTTTTTTGCTCATCAATTATATTAAATATACGGCAAATACAGCGAAACCCTATTATTGGCAAAACTCGAATGCCATCCAAGAGTGAAAAATATACTAAAAATTTATTCATTTTTAATGATTGGATTATACGATGAGAACTGAATAGATATCAAACAAACTGATAGATAGATATTTATTTGGGAATCGGTATCGAAAACTACTGGCAATGGGAACAGAATAACAAATAAAATATTTACAATTATGTCATTAAATAGTCATTAATTTCAAAGCTTAAGATTTTTGGCTTTAATTTATTCATTAAAGTCGTTATAAATAATTGTATTTCAATCGTAAGCTATACTTCTGTTGGCAATGGATTCGACTGTAGTCTCAGATATGACTGTATTTCATAACATTAGTTGACTGTTGGGGATGAGCCGAATGGCATTTCACAGTCGAGTGCATTGAGAATAACATTATACCTAGTGGTGCACTGGCATTTTAGCACAGGCTATATACCCAGGGCTTCCAATATTGAACAGTTGACTAGAATTTTGTGGATCAATAAAATTCTTTGCATCGATTGCTCACAAAATTTCGCTCAAACTGATGAACACAACAACAAAGGCAGAGGTGTTCAGCACAGCATACAATCTCTGTGCCAAAGCAACGAACCATTTGCCAGAATATTTTGTTTCTCAGTACTATTTACTATACTTTTTGTGTCGATATCATTAAAAATTTAAGGAAATACTATTTTTGTGACAATTTTTTCTTTTGACAATTTATTTGATTTGAATTTTCCTGTCCTTCGGAACAGGAGTTCAAATATATTGAACCAATTTTTTGATCCAAAACTCGGATAATTGTCTGTATATTAAACGCCTTTCAAATGGTTTGATAATTGGTTTGAATTCACAGTCAATACAATGCTATCATTGATTGCATTAAATGAGATTAAACTCAATATAAACCGCTTTTACATTGAATTGTGTTTTGTATTTGAATTATAGACATAAATGGCTTATAATTAAATAATTTTAAACATATTATGTATTATTATTTGTCTAATAATGAGCTTAAAAAGCAACAAAAAACTAGTCGTCATTATCACTAACATAATGATTGACTCAATATTTTTGTAGCGAAACAAAAGAGAAAACAAGAAAAAAGCGAATTTCGGTTATTAGTCGGGAAAAAGAAATTTATTTTTCTTCAATTCAACAAATGTTTGGAACAAAAGTAACGCAAGAATTGAAAAAATAAAATAATAGAAAAGCAAAGGAAAGGAAAAATCGATTCTCACAATAAAATAGTGAGAACTGACCGAACAGTTTCCCCATAGATATGAGGAACGGCTAGTCTCTGTATATTTGAAGAGAAAATAATACAATAATTGTCGGCACAGCATAGAGAAAGGGAGCATATGAGCACAGAATAATTGGTTGCCTTAAGTTTGTTTCGCTTTCGTTAGTCTTTATCTTTAAGTGACTTTTTTTGTTTGTTTTGATGACTGAATGCGAATAAAAGACAAAGAATTATATCTATATATCTAACGACATATCTATACGTCTTTGCCTTGATTTCGATCCCTATTCTTAACGATGATTTCATTTAATAATTTGCAAACCGATGAACACCGACTGACTGTCTCCGACTCTTCTCTCTTTCACTTCTTGCCTGTGCTATCATTGAATAGGAATTCCTCAAAAGAAATAGTTTTGTCAAACGAAAGATCAGAAACAAAATATTATTCATCTCTTTTGTATTGATTTCTTAAGAAAGAGCCGAAAAGAAGAAGTATTTTATTATTCCCTCAAATGATATCATTTGTAAGCTAATGGCTAATGGGGGTCACCAGAGGTGTCCTCTAATTAGATGCCTATTTCTTTGTTATCAAACGTATCTGTCCGGGGAATCACCTCTAATTGCGAGTCCCCTTTGAATTTTGGTTAAAATATTTCGATGGGAATACCCGTCAAAGGAGTAAATAATGAATACCTGGCTATCTTTTACATTGAAAATTATTCTTTAAAATTACATTTCTTTCTCTCCATTGATATCACAGTCGATAGAGTTTTGTTTTTTGACTTCAATTACTTCTTTACCACCGATTTTAGTGATGCGTTTCAATCGAAACGCCCCGACAGTAGACTAGAGTCAAGCCGTCCGACCATTTTTAGGCAGAAGACAGGCACTGGTATTGAGTTCTTGGGATGATATGCACTATAAAAGTCATAATTAGAGTGCATTCCTATTCGTGTATATCATCACAAAAATCTTAGGCAAAGCTTAAGCTTAAGGTCTTTCGGCACAAATGAAAAACCGTATGAATGGCTTACAAAAAGTGTTTTTATTTGAGTCCAGGTATAAAAATGTGTTCTCTTCGGTTCCCAGAAATATAAAATTGGTGCTCAACTGAACCGAAACATTCGAACTCATCCGATATCTGAGGGAAACACTCATCAAAATTGTTTTTTTGAAGAATATTTTGTCTCTTCTCTCGATTAAAACCAAGCGATAAATCATAGATAAGATAAAAATTAGTCCTTAAAAAACGCATTCAATTTGTGGAAATCATATGAATAGTGAATATATTTCTGAAGAATTTTAATGATTTGTTTGCGAAAAATCTCTTTTTTAACCCATTATTATACTCGGTTTGAATATATGAGTGATTTGTTGTTGATTTTTCACTATTTGTGTCTCAGTTTATGCCTCATTTAATTCGAGTTATTTGATTATAACTGTTATTATTATTATTATTATTGATTATTTGTAGCTAAATAGAGGACTCAGGGCTGTCGGTGCTGTCGATGCACTCAAATTAGAATAGTTTTCAACTGAAAACTGCTTTTGATTGTGTTTATTGACTCAAAAGGCGAACAAAAGCCTTATTGAAAGTCAACGCAACGGAGAAAATAAAATTACAATTAATTGAAAATCAGAGCAAAAAATTTATTTGATATATAAGATCGAGACTAAGGGTGAGGAAAGCCATTCAAAGTTAATTGAAGCCCAACCTAACGAAAAAGTCATCGCATTTCTTCTCTCTCTCTCGCCTTCGTCTTTGAATAGGACCTGAAGTCAAACACATGAAGAATATCTTTCTTTTGATTTCTCCCTCTCCTCTCAATTGTCGCTCAGAATGAGTGAACCGAACAAATGAAGGCTTTGCTCACAACCTGAGGAGAAATACGAGTAAAATACGAATTATAGATAAAACAGTGAACAGAATAGCTATCGGGGATCAGATGTATATATCCATTGCCATTATTCTGTGCGCGTATAATATATTGCATCCAATTCTCGATTGAAATCCTTATATAACTCAATGTTTTTCCTTTGAATACTGGGTTTAGGTTTTCGTTGTGACTTTTCGAAGGCTTTCCCTTTTAATGGAGGAAAAAATTATATACTTTTCACTTTTGAATTACTATTTTCTAATTCCAATTCTCTGAGAGCCTTCTCAGAGCATCCCTTTGCTTCTCATAGCCTGTGTTTGATAGCACTCCCATAGCTCTCCAATATTTTTCACATAACTCTCTCCTTTGATTAGAGGTTTGATGCGAGCGATGCCCGCATTACTAACTCCAGCCATTCCTTCCCTTACTATTTCCATCGATTTTCAGTAGAGAATCAATACCTGAAGCACTGGTATGTGTGAGTGGCAAACATTTCGGGAGCAATACTGGGAATTATCAGGAAATGTGTGTTGCATTCGATGCCGACATTACTTCAATACTAAAGACATTATTTTGTATACAATTTCTTCACTTCGATATACACTTGTGATTCTCGCTCTCGAAGTTTGTTCACGTCTTAGTCAGTCAGTCATTGGCATACATTAACCTACCGTTGCCTTAATTATGATGAGTGCTATGCCAGACGTCTAAACAATTTATCAGCATTTGATTTGCTCTGATCTCACAAAATGATTACTTATTTAGAGAAATCTATGAGAATATGAGTGAACTCTAATCGAAATCTAAAATATTAGATAAATGTCTGGAAAACTCACTTTTGATTAGAAATAAATTACTGGAAAATGGTTTCTCCTATTCCTCGACAACTGGTTCTCTCTCTACTTCTGAGACAACTCTTCTAATGAAGAATTATTGGAGTTTAGAAGACTTTTATTACCACTCAATGAGAACTGAGATTAAGAAACTGTTGAATAGCAAGAAAATCAATTATTTAAGAGTTTGTATGTGTGTCTGTACTGAGGCATTACCAACACTACCAGTCCTACCAGTGCTTAACTATCGAGAAAATTAAAATAAGACTCTTGAATAGTGGACTCGACACAAGACGTTCACTGAATAGAAGAGGAAATAATATAATCTTCAGCTCTGGTTATCGAAGCCCTGAGTATTGGCTCCGCTTTTGGCTCAATATTTCTCTTTTCTATAAGACTTCATGTCTTTACTCGATATCTAATATCTTGATATCGCTGTCTATTCAGTGCCTACTCTGGCGTTCCTCCGCTCTGGTCAACAGCCGACTGGAATATAATCTCAGATTTTATTATATATAACATTATATCCGACGACAAACGCGAACATAATTTTTTCGGTGATCGACGAGAAACGAAATAATCGCTTCTTATATGACATTACACTCAGTATATGACAATCCGTTTATTACCAGAAGAATGAATGACAAGAAAAAAGCCATTTTTTACTTAGTGTCCAAACGATCGAAATAAGAGAGAAACGCAATTTCCTGATGAAATTAACTCAAAAATTACATACAATTTCTGTCGGGTAATTCCCTTCCTATCCCTAACAGGTATTACAGTCTTCTGAACACCGAAAGTGCTGTTCATAAAAAATAATAGTAATATAAGTCTTTTATGGCAGTGTTTGTGACATTTGGACCGCTTTTTGTCTTTCCTACACTTGCCTTCCCTTTGAGCACAGGGGGAAAAAGGCATTCCCTCTTTCATTATGATTAGTTGAATAACTATTTCTTTCTGTTATTATTTACATTCAATTTCTGACTATTATTTCGGTTCTGAGAAACAAAACGAAAAATTTTTATTTAAATTCCAAGACATTTGAATATTTCGGTTCATTTATTTATGTGTTTTCACTGCAAAAAATGGCATTTCCTTCAATACTTCTCTGAACAGGCATTACATAACTGTAGGGCATTACCAAAAAGACCCGTCTCTTTATGTCGAAGAATATTACGAAATACCAGAAGAAAGAAGAAAATTGAAAAACATTTTAAGTATTCAATGAATTCTTTTTTTCTTCAACCAAATCATTGAATGTCTAACACAATCTACCGGTGCTATTGAGTGGAAGAAGATAAGAAAGGTAGTGCTGATCGCGAATAAAAGGCACAACAAAATATGGTGTTTCCTCAACTCTGATCGAAGAATTAAATTCCTGGTTGAATTTTCTTTTCTTGTCTAAAGATTGAATCCTATTTGACCCCCGATTATTAGCTTTGAATATAAAATTTTTATTATCTAATTCTTTGCTCTTTTCATAGCCTTTCCCTCCTTTAGACGGCACTCAATAGACTATGATATGAATGTTAGACTTGAAGTAATGATTTGCTTCAATACTGGCTTTCAATACATAATAGACTTTCAATAGAATATAACATTTATAATATGGAAGGCATTTGGCTTTTTGGAAGGCCCTGTCTGTGCTCTTGTGTCGGCTTTCACTCTATTATCACTAATATTACTGAAGACATTGTGTTTGTGTATTGAAAATACAGTTTACTCTCATTATTAATGAATGAACTGATATATGAAAAGCAATTGAGAGACCAAAGAGAATGAGTAAAGAATTATAGATATTGTGAAAGGCTTTTGATGTTTAGCTCTGACATCAATTATAATGCAATGAATGCACTGATAATTTCGATCAATATTTTTAGCCCCTTATGGCAAGTAATTCAAAATATGACAGAAAACAGAGACAAATAACACGAGATTTTTTGCTCCGCATTTGTTAACTAATTAGATATTCGTCTGGACTTACATTTGAAGTCATATTTTCCAAATCATTAGTGAATACATTAATAATACACTAATTGTATGGAGAAATCAGTTGAATGTATCGTTTTGTGGGGAAAATTGTTTGTATCGCAAAAGAAGGGCTCAACTAATAAAATAAAACAAATTTTTGATTCACTGATTGTGTTGTTTGCGGAGATAAATACATTTAATTATTTGAATCAGGGTATATTGTTGTTGCCGGTGTATATCCAAGAGTGTTTACTTTGGAATTTTACTTATTTGCAATTCATATCATTAGCGGTGGACCACAAAAATAATAATTCATTTTATGGTTTCCTATCTTCCCATTCAAAGTCCATTAGTGGACACAAAAATTCATTTCTATTTATGTATAATTTATGGCGTTTTCTCCAAATCGAGTAATTTATTTGTTTGTTTGTCTTCACTCCTGGTATTTGCACTTATTTTTTATTAATATTTTTCTCTCAATTAAGCCACTGATTAGGCTCAGGGTCTCTGCCAGTCCAACAAAATGGATAATTCATTGTAATCTACTGCTGGCAGCAGAGGAATAGCTTCTTGAGTTTAATGTGCAAATTATTCTGTGCTTTTCCACCACAATCTCGTTGTTGTTATAATAATGTTGTCTATTATTGTCTATTATTGTATTGAAGTATATTATTGTTTGAGTGAAATGTTTAGTCTATTATTCGGTGGTTCCCAATATCGCAATAACTTATGCATTAAAAGGATTGTTCAGAGATTTATAGCTCCGATCGGCTGAGCATTTGTTCACTGGTCTGACTCCTCTTCTCCTTCTTATTCTGTTCGTCTTCTCAATTACAGTGTTTCAGTAGTACTAGTCTTCAATCAAATGCCAATATCTCTGTCCGAGTGAACGGCACACAAATAAAGCACTTATGATGTATATTGAGAAACAGTTTTTCTTTAGTAGAGTTCCACCAGCGCTCTGATAGTCACAAATGGCTGAGATATGGCTGAGGAATGGCCACTGAATTATTTGTTGCCATCACAGCAACACTTTTATATATTATACGTATATATATATATCTCAAATAGAGTTTCGGATCAATAGATTTCTACATAAGACTTAAGACGAAGAGCTTGTGTTGACTGTTATGTGCTCTCAAGTGTATGATAATGTCTAACATGACTGGCAATCACAGCCCTACCAGTCGTGTCCGTCCATACTCTCAGGCCATCGCACAGTCTTTCCATTCAATTTATTGGATGAAAAAACAAAAAGCAATAAATAATATACCGTTTTATCTAAAAATGGACTCAAAATAGACTCAAAAACTAATAGATTTGATTGAATTTGAAATAAAAAATTCCTGTTATTTGTGTGCTTTGGAAGTCATCCGAAAAAAGTATATGACTTAAGAAATGTTCAAATATGTTGACCGATATGTGATAGCAATTTATTCTGAGCGCTTTCATGTGTCTAATCCTTAAGACTACTCTTAAGTGACATAAGAAATGGTTGTCCAAAACAATGGCTGACAAATAGATGGACAGAAAAAAGACTAAAAACTGCGATCAATTCCAGTTATTTATATAAATATGACATAAATTGTCTCCAATTATAGCGCTTTTCTTCAATAGATAAGTCAAAATTGAATTTCGTTAGACTTATCTCTAAGGAAAGGCAGGAAAAGGACAGGTCTTTAGTTAATAAAATTTGTTTTTTATGACATATATTTTCGGTTATTTACTATTCTCTTCCTTCTCGTGTTTGAGAGTGAAATAATAATGAGCAAGGTGATTAATCCTTTCAATTAATTACTATCTACTTTTGTTTTGTAACGAATATAAACTCACTTGCTCCTATTCTAAATACCAAAAGATATGGTGATTAATGTGCAGCACATTTCTTATTTATTCAGTTATAATTCTGTAGAAAATTTATTCCTGCTCATTTAATTAATTCGTTTGTTTTTTATTCAGGGAAAGTGAAGGAAAAACTTTATTCTGTGCAGACCTTTATTGAAATAAATTATTTGCTGAATGAATAAGAATTAAGTGAATAAATCGCTAATTAATTAATCTCTTAATAATATATAAGCAAAATGTGAGACAAAATATAATTATGTTTTGTGTTATTTTAGTCTTTTTTTTCACGAAAACATTTTTTTCGTCTGATATTTGACTTGTTTTGTGTTTGAGGTACAAAACAACGAGAAATTAACTCAACATTTAGTGAAAACATTAATTATTATTAACATTAGAGATATGAGTGAATAAAAAGCAGAATTTAATTCATCTTAAGTCTGACTCTTGTTATCACATCATAAGAGAAATTAGGAAAAAATTAATTTCACTTTCGTTTGTTACACGAGTCTAACCCATAGTTATTATAATGAAATTGCTTTCTTTTGTATATCAAATATATCAGTGAATTATATAATTTTTTTAGAGAGAAAAACACATTTAATTTGTTAGGATTGAGAAAAAAATTATAAGAAATAGTTTGTTATGAAAAGAAAGTGTTATTATTATTGTTGTTATTATTTTCTATTAAAGCAAAACCTATTTCTGTCTCTCGATTTCTATTGCATTCAATTTGTATTTCTATTGTATTCAGTCGTTAACTATATTTTAGTTTTTTTTTCGGTATTTTTTGTTTGTTTTGCTTTTGATTTTTCGCTCATTTTTCTTATTTATCGTCTGAAACGAAGGCAAAGAATTGAAGGAAACTTTTATTTTCAAAAATTACTTCTTATATAATATGATATCCAATATATTGTGTGTAAACGAGTTTCGCACTCAAAGGATGTCTAATAATAAGTGGAGTTATTTGAAGTAAAGAAGAATTTCTTGAACTTTCTTATCGTGTTTTCTCTCAAATATTTGTCTATTATTTCGATGGGAAATATTTTCGGTGTATTATTGGAAAAAATCTCTTGATTTTGATTTTCTCATTGAACTTCTCAAGTGATCGAACAGTCCATTGAGAGGGTATGTGCTGTTCGGTAGTAGTGCTGATTTGCAAAACCAGACCTGACTTATTTAAAAAGTTATCTTTCAGAAAAAAAAATATAAGAGCAATAAGTGCTGAGCACAGGGCTTATGTGCGATCAGAAACCAGTCTTTTAGCATGTTTTTAGACCTGTGCCGGTGTTGAACCAGAGCCTCACCAGACAATAGCAGGTGATCAGCACAGCCTTCTTCTTATGGCTAGTCTTGCAGACAAGGAGTTCCAATCTTAAGCATATGTAGTGAACCCAAACGTCATTATTTGGATCTGTTTTTTCAGAAAATATTTCTTCACATAATATACTCCTAACGAAAGACAAGAAATTTCTTTTTAGTCCTTTTCGAGGGAAGTATTCAAAAATTTTGTGAACCAAAATATTTGTCGTCAAACATATCCATAGAAATTCATACAAATATTGATTAGGAGTATATATACACTACTCTTCTCCCTCTCCTCTCAACTGCTCTTCAAATATGTATATTTATAATACATTGTGTGCCATAAGTCTGACTATATTTTGGCAGTGATTTTCATAATTAAATATTCATTGAATTTTATCATATGATATGACAGTTATATAACAGTTTAGATTAGATTCTTGGCTAAAAATATGGAATATTTTATTTAAAAAGGTATTTAAATTAAAATGAATTTTAAATAAAATTATAGTCAAAGACTTGCGCCTAAAATATATGTTTGTTTTTGGCTTTGATTTTGAAAAACCTTTTGCTGTTATTTTGGATTCAAAACATTGAAAAACAAATTCCGGGCAAACACTCGAATAAACACCGCTTCCAGCATATAGTCCATAGACTTTCATAGATTATATAAATATAGATTTTTATGCATAAATATAAGTCTATTCATATCATAATAATAATGAGTGACTGAGTGATGCCTGGAGTGAAAAATATTTCTTTTGGCCAAATGTTGTTCATTTATGCCCTGTTTATATATGTCATCGAATTATTCGTCAAAAATGTATAACAAGAACACTTTAGAAGCGAAAATTGTGGGAAAATATATTCTGCTTTCATTACAATTGGAAATGAATTTATTAAACAAACTTTTATTGCATATAATAAAAGTTGTTTTGTTTGCGAAACAAATTTTGTTTCTTTTGATCTAAATTTCCTTTTGATGTTTCATTGATCAACTGAGCTTGATCATTCTCTTGCTGGCAGAACTGCTGCTTTTTAAGGGCTGGTCGTATCGGGTTTCCCATCACTTTTGGCTTTTCATAGAATATTTTCGAATTAATTTTCAATCATTTTTTGTTTGTCGTTAAAGTTATATAAGAAATGAATCTCTTATTACATCAAAAGGAAGACCAGAATCAAGAACTTCTTGAGTTGATGTCTGAAGCGATCATCAATTTATTGGTGTCCTCTCAAAACAGTGCACAGCTATGCACAGCACAAACCTCTGCATTATATAGACTCCCTGTCCTCTCGTCCCTCATGAATAAATGTGATTTGACGTATTGCTAGAGCGAAACCCCCTCCAAATGCAGAATATTTTTCTCAATATTCTGTCTCTTGTCTCGTATTAGTCTTCATTCGCCACTCCATTAGGAACGGGTCTCAAATAGACTGCAAGAGTGAGCCAACTGTATATCAAATCAAATACTTATATATGAAAATCAAATAAAAAATTGCACAGAATTTAAATGCATATTCTGTGCTCATGTTTCTGACTCGGAGTCCAGTGCTCTGACACTTCACTGAATCATTGGATTTGAAGCCAAAAACTGAGAGCCAAACAAAAATGTGGTATAAATTGTGAGCAGAAACAAGAAAAACAGACTAATCCTTAAGACCAGAGATAATAATTAATCCATAACTGATGACTGGCCTGTTGTGAGTGTGACACACGAGCGCTCAGCACAGGTATTACATAACCATTGCCATAGCCCGGGGACCGGATTTGCATTGGGCTGACAGTTCTCCTACCAGTCCTCATACCGTATGACCAGTCATTCGAGTCAAACAAAAACCATTTATATATTTCTCTGTTATTTTTCTCTTCAATTTCTGCCCATATTTTCATTAATTCAGTTGAAAAGTCTTTGGAAATAAGTCTTCAGTTCTTATAATAAATAAGTTTTTTGTTTCTCTTTCTCTCAGGACTTCTAAAAGACTGAAATTTATTGTCATTACTCCAAACACTGCATGAAATTTATTATACAATTTCTTGGTTTTTGAATTCAATTTGCGAATAGATTTCTGGCATTTCTTTACAAACAATTGTTTTGTTTGTTTGTATTTAATGTCTTGGGTTTCGAAATCAGAATTGATTACAAAAAATTTGTTTTTCTTTGCTCTGGAGGTCCAAGACTTTTGCCATTAGTGAATAATTTCTTTCCATTATTCCTATCATTTCTATATTTTTTTCCTCTGGTGAGATATCTATTGATTCCGAGCACTGGGAGGTATTTGTGCTGCTCTGCTATTCTCAGATTTTTCTTATCTTTTATGTCAGAATACAGTACTTTACTAATGATTTTTGGAGTTTCAGTCAAAATATTGTGAACAGTGATACTGGAGTTTACTCTCTTAGCGACACAACACAAGAGACAAATATTTTCTTCGTATTCCTCTGGAAAACACTTTCAGATGTTTTTCGAGCTATGATTTACTGGCCTTTCCTTTGGAGAAAAATTTTCCCAAAAATGTCATTTTTTGCCCAAAATTGGCTCAAAATTATTGGTTTTGGAGAGAAATGCTATATATTTATAAATCTTTTTTCATATAATATTAAATTCAATTGTGTTTTATGTTTGCTTTGGGTTTTTAGTTGTATTTCAGTGAATTTCATTCACATTTCCAGTTATTTATAGCAAAAGGCATTTCATTTCAAAGGGTGTATCAAATATTTCGGTTCCTTTTTTGGTGAAATATTTCCGACATTTCTCTCAAACGATTAAGTTTATAGTTTCAAAGGTTATGGGAAATATTTGTCTCTGTTTTCCACTTTTTAATCATTTTATTCTATAATATTGTGTTTAGTGTTTGAGATTGAAATCAATTTCTCCTATTCTGAGCTAAACATTCACTTCCCTTATCACTGAAGACATAAAAATCATTGGAAATACCACTTCTGTCGCGAGAGAGAGAGAGAGAGAGAGAGAGAGAGAGAGAGAGAGAGAGAGAGAGAGAGATGTGAAAAATTCAAAGACATATCTTATAAGAGAAGTAATTATGAATTTTATTACTGAAATATAAGACTCATATTTAAAACTCATTAAAGGAGAAGACTTTGAGTACTTTTCTGAGAGAAAATCTCTTATTTTTCTCTCAAATCAAATCAAATTCTTGTCTAAATTTTTGGACGTTTTAATGCAAAAGTTTTATGTATTGAAAACTAAATCAAATGTTTTGCAGAAATTTTATTCCGAAAGACTTGATTTCAAAATGAATTTTATTTGATTAGTATTTTTGAGGAGAAGACGAGTTGTGACCAAATGTTTGCCTTAATTTCCTGAATTTGATTTCAATTCTGAACATATTCTTCAACGCCTGGAGGATTGTGATCCTGCAAAATGTTGCAAATGTCTGCTTTAAAATTTCGGCTAATTTTATGCAAAAATGTGAATAAAGTGCATAAAAATGTTAAACAAAATATATTCAAAACAATTCAGACAAATAGACATCACTTAAAGACATTTCGTTTCAGACATTATTATCTCGACTTTGGCTGAAAAGACATTTATTTTATTAGATCTGAAAACAAGAAAAACACAACCATTCGGTGGAACTCTATATTCTTGCGAACAAAACATTTCTCAGTTTCTCAAAGAAAATAATTGAAAATAAATCTTAAAATATAAGATATAAAGCATTAAAAACGTTATACATATTCATAACATTGGATATAATAATAACTATAATAAAAATATTAATTTTATTGCTTATTGCGAGTCATATACCATAAAACGAAAGCTCTTTTTTTTAACAACAAAAACAATCATTTGTTTAAAGCCATTGAAGCAAAATGTTTAGCCATAACTACATCCCAGCCATGGATTGCATAATGAATCGTATAATTTATAATCAATTTATTGCTGGACTCGAATCACATAAATATATTTTCTACTTATGTATTGAAAACTGTGCGAAATTTTTATTGAAAACAATAACTCCGTGTTTTTGGATTAAATGTTATTACTTTGAATTTATAGTCAATTTTCTAATCTAGGAATTGATATTTTATATCACAAGCTATAAATAAGAGGAAAAACTTGAGGAAAAGGTTTAATATTTCAACAGAAGAAAAGTCAATCGACTGAAACATCCGTTTGTTTAATATGTTTTTTCCGACTTTTTTGCTCTACTCTTCCAATAATCGAATTCTTGGTTTTTGTAGATCAAATAGACCACAATTTTAGAGCAAATTTCCCATAATTTTAGTGTTTTTGGTACTATTTTTGCACAAAACGAATATTACTCCGAATCAGACAAAAATCAAATCTAATATTTGCATAAAAGAAGACCTGAATTGAATTTAATTTTGATCTTGTTTGTTTTTCAATAGTTGTGCTCCTGGACACTACGCAAGAAAGTTCATTAGATTGGACAAGATACCCTTATGGACCTCAATCACGAACGCCAGGGGTATGTCATTAGCAAGACCATTAAAGTTAATTTGGAGTTCAATTTTTGATCTTGTTCCTTTCAGTGGGTTGAGGAAAGTTTCACGAACTTTGAACAGGGCATCAATTGGAGGTCGTATGTCGTGTGCGATGTCGCCTACAATAACGTTAACAACTGGTTGTGGACCCCTTTTATTGAACGGAAAGACGCCAACAGAATATATATTGAAATCAAATTCAGCATGCGTGATTGCAACCTCTTCCCAGGTGAGTTTTTAAATAGTTGATTCTCACCTGCAAGCCCGAGCTCATCCATAATTCTGTTCTCCAAAAGGTATGGCCCTTTCGTGCAAAGAGACATTTTCGCTGCTGTACTACGAATATGACGGCAAAGGGGAAGCCAGAGACGGTCCCCCCTGGGAACCGGACTCATACAAACTGATTGATAGGATAGCCGCTGACGAGGGAAGGTTCACATCAAACAGCGAGGTATTAATTGTTTCTTTTGTGTCTATATTTTAATTAAATCCAATTTATTATATTAATCACTGTTTTTAATCCACAGGTGATAATCAATACTGAGATCCGGTCAATACCGGTGACCAAAAAGGGTGTGTACTTCGCGTTCCGTGACCAGGGTGCTTGTCTGTCGATCATCGCCATCAAAATCTATTATATGGTGTGTCCGGAGATCTCCACGAATTTCGCCTCATTTCCCGAAACGCCAACCGGTCGTGAGTTGACCACAATTGAGACAACGGAAGGCCAGTGTGTGGCCAACGCTCAAGAAGTGGAACGACCTCGACTTCTATGCAAAGGCGACGGCAATTGGACTCTACCCTCAGGCGGCTGCAAATGTATGGCTGGATATGAGCCGATCGGACAGTCGTGTCAGGGTTTGTAACCAATACTTCGATAATAATTACTGAAAGGCTTTCAATCACTTCCTCTTCAGATATAATAATAGACTGTTTTTTCTCTCATTTTATTTTTCATTTATTTTATTTAATTTTAATTATCATTTAATTTGAAATATCGCTCAAAGTCTGAGTCTTCGGACAATCGATAAGAGAATTAAATTAAATGCATTTTTTGTTACTTTTTATTGCATTTCAAGTTTTTCAGACATTTTTTCCGATTTATCTCTTCTCTGATCAGTTGATAAGCAATTAATTCAATTTAAAAAATTAATGGAAAGAAAGAAAATTAAATATTTTCTGCTTTCCTCGCTTATTATCAAATGTGTCAGAGATGTGCTGCTCAGGCAGTTCCCGCTCTAATCCAGTTATAAGACATCCCTGTATTCAATCAGATGTTTGTCTATTAATTTATTTATGGCAAACAAATTGTTTTCTTCTCAAATAGAAATTAATATTAATTTAAGCCATGAATTGATTGCACAGATTTAGAGCCTGAATAATAGCCAGCAAACAATTTTTTCATTAATCAAGAAACTAATCTAATCTGTTAACTATTTTTGGCCTCTTTTTGCCCCAGAAATCAAACTCAGGGGTAGTTATCAGATATGGAAATATATAATCAATTTTTGCATAAAAATTGAGCTCAAAATCAATTAATATTAATATTTTTTGAAACAAAATTAGTTTTTATACAAAAAACTGTTCAGTTATTTAGCGATCAATCGTTTTAAGTCACGGCTTAACCCAAACAATGAGAAAATCAAATTTCAATCTTCAATATTAATATTGAAAACAAAATTAGTAAATAATTTAATTAATGGTCTGTCCCTTCATTAAACAGTGTGTCCACCCGCCACGTTCAAGCCAGTGATCGGCGATGAACTATGCCGGCCCTGTCCACGACACAGCACCGCCACATTCCGAGGTTCGACAGAGTGCCGATGCGATGCCGGCTACTACCGGGCCCACAAAGACGCCAAATGGGTGCCCTGTACTCGTAAGTGTCACTTAAACATTATCTCTTACATACCGTTCCGCCAATTAGTGATTTTTTTGGCCATCGTTTGGAATAATTTTTCTTCCAATCGATCATTGATTTGATCAAAAAGTTCTTTAATGAAACAAAATTCCGAATCAAAAGCGGACTTTAATCAGACTCTCAAATAGCTGTGACTGTAGTGCTTCTGTCAATCAATCAAAAAAGTATCCGACACATTTGAAACACATTTGAAAGAGATTTAAAACTGGACTTCAATTGGAGCTAAATTTCAGATCAAATGTTGGAATTAATGTATTTATTATCAGATTTCAAATTATGAATAATTTAAGTCATTTAAGTGTTAACTCGAGTTTAAATTCAAACGAAAAGCGATTCTGTTTTTAGTTTTGTTTGTTTCGCTCCTATTTTGAAAAATTCAAATTTTGTTATCAAGCAAACAGAGAGAGAAGAAGAAGAAATATCAGCGAAAAACAGTGCTCCCAATTGCCTAATGAGTGGATACCCCCGGTTAGGAATGTGAACAGAATTTGATTATAATTTTATTCACTCGATAATTGTTTTTGTGTAAACAGTTTTTATAATTAATGAGCAGTTTGTTTGTGAACACAGTTTTTCTTCTCTTCAGTAGTTATCAGCAGAAAATAGCAATTAATTGACCCAAAGCACAGAATAAGCACAGAATATGTTGCTCTGCCTCAGAGTCTGAGCGAAGGATCAAACAAATAATTAGAATAAAATTAATCAATCAATTGATTTGTGGCCCAAATTCAGAGGATATACCTATTTTGCTAACCGTTCCAATCGATATCCTATTTCCAGAGCCGCCGTCAGCGCCGCAGAACCTGACTGTCAATTTTGTGGACCAGTCAACGGTGATTCTGTGGTGGGCGCCGCCCAAATACGTCGGGGGTCGCAACGACACCGTCTATCGGGTCCAATGCGATGCCTGCAGTTCGACCGTCACCTATGTTCCCGCTCAGGACAACTTCAACGACACAAAAGTTGTCATCTCTGGCCTCAATCCGGTCACTACCTACAGGTTTCTGGTCTACGCCGAGAACGGAGTGTCCGGCTATGACTCGGCACAGTTTGTCGACATCACTGTCACAACAGAGGCGTCAGGTATTCATCACATCCTTATTATTGAAGTCATTATTCAATTGATAGGACCATAACTATGCTATCATTTGCTAGAATAAATAGATATGGATTCCCTCCTTCCTTATCATCCCTTTGCAGACATTCAATATTTAGTTGGATTGTACTCCAAGTACGCCATAAATTATAGTTAGGCTTTCCGTTAGTGGCTATACGTCTGTTGTCCTCATTTAGCATTAGACGACTGATTAGGACTGATAGCCATTGCCTTAAATACGTTTCTCATGTCGTTCTCCTCCCTGTCCGCACAGGTTATATCTCACTGGTAATAACAGAGGACGGCTCCGGACAAAAATATAATGGTATGTGTATTAGCACTCGTATTAGTCTCACATTTGAAAGCATTTGCCGAAAAACGGACACAAAATAATTGATATTTATTTCTGTTGTCTCTCTCTTTATATCTCTATTTCTATGGCTCTCAGCAATCGTTTACTACAAGTCTTTACTTTTAGTTTTGCTATTTTTTCACCAAATTTTTTCTTTCGTGTATTCCTTTCTTTGAACAGATTCAGTGGTCTGTCCTGTTTTCAGAGCACAGACCACTCGTGTAAAAAAGTTTTTCCTTTCCTATCGATGTATATCTAATTACTATTATATCGAGTATTAGTGGGAATACTCTTAAATTATATACTCTTTGAAAGTCTGGTTTGACTTTTTGGCTACACTTTCCTCAAACTCTAGTATTCAATGTCTTTAAATGTCTTATTCTTCGAGGAATCTTATTGAGGCTAATAAGTGGTGTCGAAGACATTATCTCTTTTATCATATGGTGTTTGACATCTCCTTTTCGCCATCGATACAGATCTGGTGTAAGAGTCTGTGTCTATGCGCCAGAAATCCGGTGCCAATCAATTGATGCCAAGAACTCGAACCTGAAATCAATAATTTTAGTCTCTATTCAGAGGAATAACTCTTAGAAAATGTTGAATAACTTCAGCAAACATTTGGCACTATTTTAACCATTTTATTGAATTTTGTGTCAAAATCAGTGATAATAATCTTGGAATAGAAAAGAACTGATTATTGGTTTAGGAAATCACTTTTGACAATAAATTTATCGATAGATTTGTTTATGAAAATCAAAACTAAATGCAATTTCCACTAAAAAATAGTCAATTTTATGGGGAAATCACTTTCTGTTCAAATATACCCTTATTTTTGAAATCAAATCTAATTTCCAGTTATTTATTCGAAATATTTGTGAAAAACACTTCTTCTTTATCGATAATAATGGCGTTTCTTTCGCCAAAATGCTTTCCCCTCTTCTACTGCCCTACCCTTCCGTTCCTTTGCTGTCCAGCAGTTATCATATATCATAAGTTATCCGTTGTTTGTATTTCTCTATTTATTCTTCTTATTTACGATTATTCTTCTGGTTCTTTATTGACAGCTATGCCGTCGACGACCATAACTAATGTCAGAGTGATATCCGTCAAAAGCAGTGAACTGGTGTTGGCCTGGGATCGACCCGAGGACCAGATCTATAACCACATTATCATCTATGAAGTCAAATATTACTCCAATTCTAATGATAAGAATTTTTCGACAATTATTGTCAACAAAGAAAAACACGAAACTGTTGTCACAAATTTGAAACAGAAAACTGAATACACATTTCAAGTGAGGGCGAAGACCACCAATGGTTGGGGAGAGTATAGCAGACCCATCTCCAAAACAACCGGACAACTCATTGGAGCCACTGGTAATGTATTTTAATTAAGACAAATCGGACTCTCTCTCTCTCTCTCTCTCTCTCTCTCTCTCTCTCTCTCTCTATCTCTCTCTCTTCTGTATTTATTTTGAATCTACTTTCATCTGGAAATCAAATTCATTTCATTTGTTCACTACTTATG
>JAQGBD010001008.1:0-20241 GCA_034698165.1 Punctoribates punctum | reverse complement strand
AATTTTCGGGCTCAGGGGGGTATTCCTGGCTTTAGCCCCCTTGGCGATGTCTGGCGTAAACTATAGGAACGCAACACGGAATAAAAAACACTGAATAAGGAAACTAGCTCACCTTGGAAAAGTAACAATATTTCTGAATGAAAGGAACAAGCATAATGAATGAAAAACAATCAATACTCATAAACTTTGTATTGTTCATCATTAAAAGACCTTGGTCATTCAATATTAAAGGTTGCGATCATATAGCGTAAACGTTGAAATAATATTTTATTTGCCTGGATCAAATCATTTCAAGCAAGTGGTATGAGAGATTTAAGTTATTATATTCTAGGTGAAATCGAATTACTATTATTACTTAAATAAAAATTATTTTGTTGATTGATTCTTGGTTTGAAAATAACAATATTTCTGTTATTATGAAAAATGTTCTTAATTTTTCTCAAGTAATTAATTCTATTCCTGTAAATCACCATGGTCACATTGCAAAATTCATCAATCACAGTCAAAATGGAAAGGCCTAACCACATACCGAACAGTCCGCCGAAATTACACACAAATCCAATAAAAGTTATTTTTTCAATGTGCTTGATCAAAATATTTGGCAATTTATTACGAGTGACGTATAATAAAAAACCATTTGTATAATCATCTTGGAACTTTTTGAACTCGAATGCATAATAAATGAATTTGCAATCCATTCTGCATTCCTTTTCACAACGATTTTCTATTGCATTCTCTTTTTCAAAGATACAATCATTATATTCTTGGTACAGATTCTTGTGATTAGCAAGGTAATCACTTCTAATAAGATATTTTGAAGGAACCAAATATTCTTCACTTATTTCACAGATTTCTCTAATCTTTCTTTGAAAACAATATGTAATACAATCCGACTTAGTATTAAAATTTGCGTATTTATAGTCGAGGTCATATTCATAGCAATTTGTGTCATAACCTTGGCCCATTAATTCTGTATCCATTTGAGAATATGAAACACTGTAATCAAAACCTCTTTTCAAAATGAGAAGATCGGGTTGACAAGGTAAATTATTAGGCGAATGAATGGCAAAACTCCAATCGTAAATTGAATCAGGGATGATTTTCTTGTCAAATTCATATTTCAAGTAAATATTAGAATATTTGAATTTGAGCTCTCTCCAATCAGATTGAAATGCGCTGAAAAATGTTAAACATTTCATTAAATTATCACGGTTAATTATAAAACTCTGAACAGGATGTTGGAAACTCGAATGATCGAGTTTAAAAATATTGATATCGAATTCATTTATGTATGAATGACCATAAACTTGTCCTCTAAAAAAATTAATATATTCACCCTTGGTGAATGCAAAACTTATGTTCTGCATCAACTCCTTTAGAGATAATGATTTTAAATAGTACTTGGTTAATTTTTGATAATTTTCCTTGGAGATTTGATAAGAACCTTGCTCCTCTTCAGCAGACAAATTATGAATTTTCAGGTAATTTTCATATAAACCAGGAAAAAGTTCCAAAGATAGCCAATTTTCAGTGCAAAATGTGATTGCAGGCAAAGGTTCTTGCAAAAAATGTTTGATGGTCACTGAAGTGACCGTGGCACCACCAATATATTCCATTATCAAGTCAGTAGATTGAAATATGAACCCCATTATGGAAATTGATGTAATGAATAATTTAATTAATTTTTCCTTGGACAAATTCATTGTTTTTGAACAAGTTTAATTTTTAAAATGAGCCATAGATGAAAAAAATTTTTTTGCGTTTAGAGAAACGAAAGAATTCAATAATGAGTTTTGTAAAACAACTTATATAATTCATCAAGCAAAGAATCAATAAATTCACCCACCTATTTCCTTTCTTCAATCAACAAGATAAATTAAATTCAATATTATTCAATTAGAAAAATCTCATTTATTGCAACATGCTAATGTACATATTAATACAAATAGAATAAGAAAATATTAATTTTCCTAGTTAATTTTCAATGTAAAAATATGAGGAATACTTTTACCATGTTATTTATTTGCCCTGATAATACATTTAAAGATTTTTATTAAATTTTAATCAGATGTTACAAGAGCATCTGAAATATTTAAACAGGTTTTAGACCAAACATGCCCAAGGGAAAGGGGGTGTTCTAAGATTTTTTGATTTTTTTAAGGCAGGGGTATATGGGAGGAATATTCCGGGAAATACCCTTCTCGGGTTAATTCATCTTGGATATCTAATAAAAGATATTCTCCTATTCCTGAGATTGACTCTAATTCTAAGTAATATAATATTGTTTTGGTTGAAGAAATTTTTTAGTTTCAGTAGATATGTTGCTTTTCTTTTGTAAATTTGCTTGATAAAATTTGTGAACTCATCGAAAATGGTTAGAAAGGAGAGCCCTAACCACATACCCAACAGTCCCCCGAAATTACACACAAATGTAATGAACGTTGTTTGCGGTAAATAATTGACCAAGATATCTGGCAATGAATTGTGCAGAAGTTTAACATTGAATTCCTCCCGATTGGAGCATGGTGATTCCTTCATATTAAGCGCATAGTAACGAAAAACACAGTCCATTCTGCAGTCCTTTTTGCACCTAGATTCAATAGCCACGTAACTCCATTTACAGTCATTCAAGTAATTTCCAATAAATAATTTTTTTTCAACTAGCAATTCGTATCTCAGCATGTAGTATTTTTCAGTTGTTTGATTTGCATCTAGGTTACATGATTCTGATACCAGGTTTCTTATGCAAGATGTGATACAATCAGATCTCAGATTAAAGTTCGCAGGTTTATAGTCGAGGTCATAGTTTAGACAATTTGTTTCATAACCACTACCAAGAAGTTCAGTGTTTATTTGTGAATAGGTAATTGTAAGAGTTTTCTGCTTGCTCACTTTGACCATATCTTTGAGATTTGGTAATTCATTTGGTGAATGAATTGCAAATGACATGTCTGAAAATGGCGGCGGATAATATCCATTCATATTGACCTCCATTTTGAATTCAAACATCAGAATTTTAATCTTGATATCTTTCCACTCGTTCTGGAGAAAACTGAAATAGGTGAAACATTTCAATATTCCCATATTAGTTAAAAGGAAACTTTGAACAGGGCGAACTATATCCTCCTGTACAAAATGATAACCTTTGATCTCGTAACCATTTTCAGCAAGGTAACCCTTGATAGTGAAGTCAATCCTGTTTGAATAATCTGCATTATTCATTCCCAAACTGAAATCATCCATCAATTTCCATAGTGGTAGTGAATAATTGATAGAATTCTCAAAATTAGTGTAAATTTCGCCTAATTTATCCAATACTGAATCATCCAGATCATTTCTCACTGTGTACCTTGTATAATTAATCAAATATTCTTGATAAAGTGCAGCTAGGTTCGGATTTGATTTTGCAACATTTAACATAGAGAACCAGGTATTGATACAAAATGTGATTGCTGGTAGTGGTTCTTGTTCAAATTTCTTCAAATTTATTGATACAACTGTGACCCCGCTCATATACTCTTCAAATAATAAACCAGCCTGATAAAGAAAACCAATTGTAGAGGAAAATATCAGGATATAAAAGCCCAAAACTTTCCTATTTATAATCATTTTATTAACGAATTTACAATAAATAAATTAGTTTTGATTTAGATTACAATATAAATTTAACAAGATAATTTCTTGTCTGTTAGCAGTGATATACCTTTTATAATGAATAAAGAAATTATTAAAACATCAGATTCGGAAAATCTAATCAAAAATGTACCAAATATTTAGATAACCAAGAACAAACAATTATTAATTATACAGAATTAATTTATTTTCAATGATGAAGAAGAGATTTGAATATTTGATTACGGGTTGGGGGTGAATAAACAAGGTGAATTGCGAGTGTTTGAAATATTTAAATCTCTCTGATCAGGATCTACATCTCTGATTGAGCATGGAAAAATAATTATTGTATTTGACTTATTTTATTTGAACACTCAATTTAATAAGGAAAATATGAGTCTCACCTTTTCTCATTTCCATTTCATCTTGTTCGAAAATAATCCATTGAGCCATGATAACTTTGGAAAATTCATCGAAAATCGTTTGAAACGAGAGCACTAACCCCAGACCACATGTTAATTGATGTTTCATTTTGCATTTGAAACTGCCTTGATGATTTTTCATGAACATCCCATAACCAAAGATTCAAATCTTTTCTTCATCATTGAAAATATATTAATTCTGAATAATGAAAATTTGTTTATTCTCTGACTATCCAAATATTTGCTTCATTTTTGATTAGATTTACCGAATCTAATATTTTATCAATTTCTTCATGAATTATGAAAACAATTGGCCACTATTATCTTGTTAAATTTCTATTTTAATCTAAAATACATTTAGTTTATTAATTCGTTATCAAAATGGTTATTAATAAGAAAGTTTTATTCGATTATATCCTTATATTTTCCTCAGCAATTGGCTTTTTTACCAAGCTGGTTCATTATTTGAAGAGTATATGAGCGGGGTCACAGTTGTATCAATAAATTTGAAGAAATTTGATCAAGAACCACTACCAGCAATCACATTTTGTATAAGTACCTGGTTCTCTATGTTTAATGTTGCAAAATTAAATCCCAGTCTATCTGGACTTTATCAAGAATATTTGACTAATTATAGCATGTTAAAAGTGAGAGATGAACTGAATCAATCATTATCGAGAAAATTAGAAAATATTCTTGGTCCTTTTGTGAAATCAATTAATTATTCACTACCACTATGGAAATTGATGGATGATTTCAGTTTGGGAATGAATAATAATACAGATCATTCAAACAGGATTACCTTCAAAGTGTTAGGTTACCTTGTTCAGAATGGTTATGATATTAAAGATTATGATTTTAGTACTCATAATAATAATATTCACCCTGTTCAAAGTTTCTTCTTAAGTGATAAAGGAATCTTGAAATGTTTCACCTATTTCAGTTTCCTGCAGAAAGAATGGAGAGATATCAAGATAAAAATAATTAAGTTTGAATTTAAAATGGCTGCTCAAAAGAACATTCATTACCCGACGCCATTTTCAGAAATTTCAGTTGCGATACATTCACCGAATGAATTACCAAACATCAACGATATGGTACAAGTGAGCAAGCTAAAAACTCTCACAATTACCTATTCCCAGATAAACACTGAACTTCTTGGTAGTGGCTATGAAACAAATTGTCTAAACTACGACCTCGACTATAAACCTGCGACTTTTAATATGAGAACTGATTGTATCACAACTTGTATAAGAAATTGGGTTTCAAAATCGTGTGACCTAGATCCAAATCAAACGATTGAAAAATACTACATGCTTAGATACGAATTGCTAGTTCAACAAAAATTATTTATTGGAAAACACAGGAATGGCTGTAAATATGAAAAACAGGCTTATCACCTAGAAATTGAATCTAGGTGCAAAAATAACTGCCGAAAGGACTGTGTCTACCGTTACTATGCGCTAAATATGAAGGAATCACCATGTCAGAAAAATCAAGACTTCATTATTAAACTCATACACAATCAATTACCAGATATCTTGGTCAATTATTTACCGCAAACAACATTCATATCTTTTGTGTGTAATTTCGGGGGACTGTTGGGTATGTGGTTAGGGCTCTCCTTTCTAACGATTTTCGGTGAATTTACCAATGTTATCAAGCAAATTTATAAAAGAAAAGCAACATACCTAGTCAAATTTAAAAATTTATTCAACCAAAACAATATTAACAATATTAAAGTTAATTTTAGAAATACTAAAATATATTTTCTCAGACGTCCAAGATGAATTAAACAATATCATTGAACTTGGATAAATATTTCTGGTATATTTCACGTATAATACTCTAGGTAGATTAAAGTTGTATTAAAAAATTCAAATCTACTCTTGTACATTGATTTTTAAGAGTAATTATAAGAGTGAAGTTTGTCACGTAATAGACTAAATACCTGCTCTTCAAAGATTAAATTAATCCAAATTTGCCCTAGTTAGATAACAGGCATCTGAACAAACAGTACTTTGATAAAATTTTATCAATACTTTCATATATGAAATCTGAGGTAAAAAATAAAATTCAATTATTGTGTTATTTTAAAAACAAGTTTCAGAAATAATTTTATATAAAATTGGTTGATATAATTAATCCTGGTGAGTTCTTTCAATAAAATCTACACTTGAAAATAATAATTTCTTCAAGCAATGTACTTTATTTGGGTTGTTCTGGCAATTTTGTCTGTTGTGCAGATAAATATTACACTTGCACAATCAAGTTGTCCTCCGAAGAGCATTATTGAACCTTGCTCATGTAGTTATGGCGAAATTATGTGTGACGGCACAAATGTGCTCGATATTGATCAAGTATTTGAGAAAATGTCACAGACCTCGAACATACAGAAACATTATATTTCTTTGACGATAAATAATACGGGAATTGAGAAAATCAGTGAAAACACATTCAAAGACTTCACATTCAGAGGAATTATGATCAGCGAGAATGAAAACCTCGAGCAAATTGAGCATGGTGCTTTGACTGGAACAAGTAATAAAGTTTTTGACCTCTTTATTTTTCAAAATCCAAGATTATATTCGAGTGATAATTCAATTTATGACTCAATTGGAAAATTGAAAAACTTGGAGAAATTGCATTTCAACAGCAATAATATGAGTGAAATTCCACCAAGAGCATTCACACAACTTGAAGAATTGAATGAACTATCTATCGGCGGAAAGTCTATCAGGAAAATTGGCGACAGCCCATTTTATAATCTGAAAAAGTTGACCAGGCTCACTTTGGATGATATCCACGGTCAGGTTTCACCAAGCATCTTTGAGTTTGGTAATTCGACAACCAAGGGAAAATTAGATTTGTATTTTCAATTCTGTGATTTCGAGAAAATGAACATGAGCAAGAAAACCTTTATGAATACGGAGAGGAATATTAACATGCACATTCACTATTTCAACAAGCCAGATTATCTTGATGAAAAAGTATTCTTGCCATTCTTCGAGGAGAATAATAACACCTTGGAATTGATGTTCAATGCCTTGGATTGCGACGATTGCCGCAATGTTTGGTTGAAAAACAACCCTGGTATAATGAAACGAATAACAAGATTAGAGTGTATTGAAGAAAAATCTTTCAATGATAGCTCAAACTTTAAGAATTGTTGAATATCTTGCTCAATTTTGTTGCCAACTCTTGTTATGTTATCATTTAATTTAAAACAGTCTATTTTAAAAATAAATTGTATATTCAACCATGGTGTATTATTTACGGGGAAAAGCCATTTAAAATGGGTTTGTGATTGACATAAGTCACAAAATATTTCCAGATGTTTTGATCAAGCACATTCAAAACTCTTTCACTGATTGAGAGACTGTCCGGTTCTCTGATAGGTATCTATTGTTTTGATTTGTTCCCGTTCATTAACTATGAGTTCTATATATTTGTATACAATAGTGTTTCAAACTTATTCTTATTTATCGGTATTTCTGATGATTAAAAATAAAACACCATGGTTAAACACGCAATTTATTTGTTATATACATCAACTAGTACTTTTAAAATGACAATTAACATAAAGAAGCTAGCATTTAGTTTACTTGTTCCGCCGCCTGAACCGCCCCCATTATTGCCTCCTGGCCATCCTCCCGGTGGAGCATCAGGTATAGTTAATGTCCAGGATCTTTTATACGGTGGTTTGTTTGCAAAATAATCGTAGTAAATTGAACAGTTGTATGTTCCAGAGGTTGAGGCGTTTGCATTATTGACAGTTAAAACACCATTGTAGAATTGTGTCTGGGTGAATTTTATCGCTGATTTATCAATGCCTTTAACCCCATTAATGGAGTACGAAACTGAATAAATAGACATGGTAAATTTAGTTAGATTTTGTAGTTTACCATCATGCTATTTCACTTCAATTGACCTTGTTATCAACTTACTTTCTGATCTAACTTTTAAGAATATTGACTCTTTGTCCTTTTGAATTGTCATATAACTCAAGAAGGTGGGAAAGCTCCAGGCATAATCAAATGAGATTTCAAAACTAAATGGCCAGGAATCAGATACCATTCGCATATAACATGATTGAGATTTTGAATACTCAACTGTACTGAAAATAACAAGCACAACTGTTAGTAGCTTGATCATTTTGTTTGCTCACAGAACTGGTGATCTCTAATGATTGTCACGGTTTATAAGTGGAAAAAAGTAAGAATTGTTATCAATCAATAAATTTTGTTCAATTAATGGCTTAATTGATGTTTCGAAAGACGTTATGAAATAATAATTAATTTTTTATCTTTTTATAAAAATGTTTTTTGATTCATAAAATATTGGAACTTGTACCATTTGTTAAATTGCAAACAATGCATGGTTTATATGGGAAATAAATTTTGACTTCTTATCTAGCAACAAATATTTTTCAACTAATGGCTTAATTGATGTTTCGAAAGATGTAATGAAATAATAATTATTAATCTTTTTATTGAAAAGTCAAAACCGAAAAGACTTTTATTATAAATTACAAAAGTTGATAGTTATAAAAATTAAGAGACTGTCCGGTCCTCTGATAGGTAACTATTGTTTTGATTTGCTTCCGAATTCGATTTAAAATAAAACACCATGGTTAGATATTCAATTTATGTTATGATAAGAATAAATCTTGAAATTCTTCATGAATAAAATATACTAGCTTAATGAATTTGGTAAAATTTTATTTGGATAATTTTAATAGTCCTAGGACCATAAATTACAATCGAATATTGAAATATATTTTCTTTAGTACAACAAATCTCCTTGGTAACTGAGTTAATTATTTTTTTTTTGAGCAGAAATAGACTGAAAATTCAAATATTTCCAATCGATATTAAATAATAATTGAGTAAGGCCAAACTGGATAAAGTGGGAAACGGCTTTGCGATCACAATTGTTGATAAACAATCTTGCTAAAATTTGTAGAATATATTGATCTGACAATTGCTGTAATAATTACAACAACTGTTTTAAAAATCAATTGTGAAATAAGCAAGGACAATAGAAAAGTTATCAATGATTAGAAATTAAACGTGTCGTTAAGTATCTAGCAAATCCAGTGACAATAACTGAATTATTAGCAAGTTAATACATGATTAGATGCCTATTGTTTACGAAAAATGAACCTGGACAAAGAAAATATTTTTAAAATATTGATTAAACTGTTTTGTATTTCGTGTTACCTTGCTCAATCTGGTGATTTAATAATAGAATACATGAATGGTGTTACTGTTGCTTCAATTTCTGTGGAAACATTTGACCAAGTTTCTTTACCTGGGTTGACATTTTGCACGAACAATTGGCTATCGATGTATAAAGCAGCAAGGTTCAATTCGCAACTGTCAGCTCTTTATGAAAATTATCTTGATAATTACACCAAACTTGATGGAAACGATCAACAAGTAAAAATGCACTTGGACAAATTATATTATAAATTCATAAACAGTTTACCAAGTTCATATAATTTGACAAATGTAATCCAAAATTTGAGCATGGCACTTGACCGCAAATATTACGATAAAACCTTTTACATTTTTGTGGAAGGTCAAATATTCAATTATTCAGAATTATTTAGACAAGATGGTTTTGAGAATTTCGATTTAGATTTGAAACCTGTACAAAGTTTCGAGTTCAATTTTAGCTTGAAGAAATGTTTCACCTACTTCAGTTCACTAAGAACAGAGTTCAAAGAGATCAAGGTGAATTTGAATGAAATTCAAGTTGAAATACGGAAAGTGCATGAAGATGTTCCTGATACTTTGTTCAGTTGGGCCATGGCTATTCATTCACCTAACGAAGTACCTAGACTAGAACAATTTATTCAAATTGCGCAAAATACAAGTACACTTATCCTATACTCCCAGATAAATATTGAACTCTTGGGAGAAGGCTATGACACAGACTGTTATTATTATGACCTCGAATATAAATACGCGAATTTCAATATGAGAGCCGATTGTATCACATCTTGTATTCGAAATAAAGTCCGAAGTGATTGTGGTATTGATAAACAATTTTATGTTTCCACAAACAACTTGGAAAGATATGAATACCTTGCTCAGAATAATCTAACTTACAAAGAGCAAGACTATTTCAGTTGTGTGGGAAAATATCAAGATATTCTCAGTAAATGTAAAAATGATTGTAAAATGGACTGCAGTTTCACATACTACCCAAATAGCATCAAGGTATTTCCATATCCTGCAGGAGTAGTGTCGCCACCAGGGCATATTTGGATCAAGCACAACTCATTGCCCGATGTTCTGATCAAGCACATTCCACAAGTTAATTTCATATCGTTTGTGTGTAATTTCGGAGGACTGGTGGGTATGTGGTTAGGACTGTCAATACTATCAGTTTTTGAAGACTTCTCAAAAATAATCTTGGTGGTTTATCATAGAAGAGCTAACAATTGGCTGAACTTAAAAAATGTTTTCAGATTTCGAAATAATATTATTAATGTTAATATTAGACCTAGACCAAATTTAAGAATTGCTAGAACTAATCCCATTTCCAGATCACCATGGTTTTCCAATTAAAGTGAAAGTTCGATTTCAGTTTAAAAATGTAAACTTGGTTTATTTCACAACTTTGTTTCAAATAAAATCAATTAACAAGTAAAATGAAAATTTATTTTATTGTTTTTAAATTAATTAATTTCAATAATTTATAATTTTTTTAATAGATTATTAATAAATTATCATGTTCAAAATAATAAATCTTGATTTGATGAAAATCATCCGGTCACTCTGGGTAACAATGAATAGGGTTTTCCTCAATAAATATTAACATGATTAATTTGAAAATTATTTCTAGTGATGAAAACCTTATCGTTGATAAAAATATTTTTAAATTTTTGATAATAAATAGTTTTGCGTATAATAATCACCATGATAAATTTGAAAATATTGTCACAGATTGTGAGTATGGAGAGCCCTAACCACATACCCAACAGTCCTCCCAAATAACACACAAATGAAATTAATGTTATTTGTGGAATGTGCTTGATCAAAACATCTGGAAATATTTTGTGACTTATGTCAATCACAAACCCACTTTTGCTCTGTTCTCCCGGTACAAAATTACCTAGATTAACTTTTTTAACACCATAAGAATAATATATGACCTTGCAATCCATTCTGCAAACATTTTGACACTGGTTTTCAATTGAAAAACTTTTCTTTAAATAACATCCGCCATATTTATGATCATCTTGCTCATCTTCATCATTATCATCTTCATAACCAAGATCACCATGAACAATTTCAGATAAATTTCGATTTAAAACGAGGTAATCGTTACGTAATAAAATAATTAGAAGCAGGAAAATACATTGCTCTCATTCCACAGATTTCCTTGATCATTTTCTGATAGCAAGATGTTATACAATCTGATCTCATATTTAAATCAGCATTTTTATAATCCAGGTCATATTTAAAGCAATTTGTGTCATAACTACTGCCCATGAGTTCTGTATTTATCTGAAAATATTTAACTTGGTATTCAGAAATATTGCTCAGGATAACAAAATCTTCTTCCTTTGGTAAATAGTTTGGCGAATGCATAGCGAATTTCCAATCAAACAATACGCTAGGTATGAAATTTTTATCAATTTCAAACATAATTGACATAAAATCAAGTTTGACCTTAAGCTTTTTCAATTGAAGTCGAAGTGCACTGAAAAAGGTGAAAAATTTTCTAAATTCTTCAAAGCCATTGAAACCTTGGACAGTTTGATTGGTGAAGTCAGAATTACGAGTTACCTTGTTAATTTCGTTATAATTTTTATCCTGCGATAAATAACCAACAGAAAGATCAAATGATTGATCATGCTCATCTTCTCTGAAACCAAAACTGTATTCTTCCATAATCTCGATAATAGGTGAAGATTTTCGTATTATCTTGGCCAAATTGCGAATACGTTTTACTTCACTTGAATTTTTCAACCTGCTAAAAAAATACATGTTTGATCTTGATAATTGTTTGATAGACAACCAATTTTTTGGTACAAAATGTAATCGCTGGTAAAGGTTCTTGATCGAATCGTTTTTAACTTATTGAAGTGACAGTAGCACCTTGCATATATTCGATTATTAAATCACTAGACTGAATTATGAAACCCATAAAGGAGAAAAAGTTGAACAAGTATTTGAAAAATAATTTTTTGGATAAAATCATATTATTGCAAAACTATTCTTCAATTATTAAATGGTAATTTCAGCTAAAGTAAAATTTAACCTAGACCAAAAAAAGACAAATGAAACGGAAAATCGTGATGTATTTATTAAGGCTCCTGGTAAATGATTTGAATTATTAAGCTATTAATTCTGTTTTAATTAGAATAATTTATTCGTTTTTGCAAGATAATATTATTTTTATTCAAATGTATTTTTGAAAATCAATTTATTGAGTAAAATAGTTAACAAGCATAATTTATTTTACATTTATTGTTTTAGAAATATTTTATTTAAATTCAATAATCGATATAATGAAAAAATAAATTATCAAGTTATAAATAGAAAAAATGTGTGAAAATAAAATCAAATTTTAAAATAATTTTGACTATAATAGAAATTCCGAAATTAATTATTTGTTCTTGGTAAATGTAAACTCAAATTGATCCTTGTTCTAAATATTGGTGTCTGAATTATTACAACATTTCTTTGACATTTAAAAATATAACAAAACTTATTCCAAAAATAACTTTTTCTATTGTAAATTACCATGAAGATTTTATTGAAATCATCGAAAATTGTTAGTACGGAGAGCCCTAACCACATACCCAACAGTCCCCCGAAATTACACACAAATGAAATAAAATTCATTTGTGGTATATATTTGATGAGAACATCAGGCAATGAATTGTGCTTGATATGGATATGTGCTCTATTATTCCCGGTTTGTATTTTAGCTTGATTCGTCAAATAATATCTAAAATCACAGTCCATTTTACAATCAATTTTACATTCATTTTCGACCCGAAAATAATCCGTCGCCATTCAGAACGAAGTGTACTGAAAAAGGTAAACCATTTTTCGAATTCGTCGAAATAATCGCTAACCAAAAAACTTTGTACAGGATTCAAACCGATTTCCCGAAATTTCGAACTTTCTATCATGCTTGTTCCATTTTTAATCATTTGACCTACCACAAATATGTGGAATATTGACTCATATTCATCTTGGTCATATCCCAAACTCAGCATTTCCATTGCGTCACTCAAATACATTGATTTATTTAAATTATTTGTGAATCTCAGATAAAAATCATTGTCATCAACATATTTATTATCTTGTTGATATTGTTTATTCATACTTGAAAGTTGATAATTAAACCTTGCTGCTTTATCAAGTGATAGCCAATTTTCAGAGCAAAATGTCAAAGCTGGTATTGGCTCTTGGTTCAATCCTTTAACGCGTATAGAAGCCACTGTAATTCCTTGGTTATATTCTATTAATAAGTCGCTGGTTTGAGCTAGGTAACATATTATACAAAACACACTAATTAAATGATTGAATGACACTTTTCGGATAAAAATAATTTTTCTTGATAACAAATTACAAAATCTTCTTAAAAATATCATGATGAAAATTAAATGTAATCCTGATCACTTGAAACAAAACTTTTATTGTAACTTCTAGAAATGTGAATCTGAGAATTGCTCCCTAGGTCAATCATAGAAATAATAATAATTTGCCCTACCTTATATAATTAGTTTCGTGTCATGCAATAGAAAATATAATTAATTTAATAGATCAATACCAGCAAGTATAATTTATTTGAAAATTTAATAAAGATTTCATTTCATACTAGATTAAAGATTTTGCTTCTTGTGAACAATAAATCAAGGACATTTCAAATGAATAATTATTTAAATTTTTCTTGTTGAATAGATAATCAAATTCTGGCTGATAACTAATTTTATGATCGTGGTATTTGAAAATTCAAACTGACCCTTGGCTTAATTATTAGCTTGTTAAGAATTAAGTTATTTTGTCTACACTTGAAAGTATAGAGAAGTTTATTCCAATAATAATTTTTTCTGCTGTAAATCAGCTTGCTAAATTTGTTGAATTCATCCAAGATTGTGAGTATGGAGAGCCCTAACCACATACCCAATAGTCCCCCAAAATTACAAACAAATGAAATAAATGTTATTTGCGGGATGTGCTTGATCAAAACATCAGGAAATGTGTTGTGTTTCAGTTCAATCATAAACCCATTTTCTTTAGAATTATCATCTTGATTGATTTTTCGATCGTGTGGATAATAAATGAACTTGCAATCTCTTCTGCATTCTTTTTCGCATTGATTTTCAATTGCAAAGCCATTATTAAAATAACACTGGTCAGTTTCCTCATTATTCTCAAGATAATTCTTGTTATTATCGAGGTTATCATGTCTTATTAAATAGTTTGATTGGGGCAAATATTTTGAATTAATTCCACAAATGTCCTTGATCATTTTTAGAAAGCAAGATGTAATACAATCCGACCTCAATTTGAAATTCATCTTTTCATAGCCGAGGTCATATTCATAGCAATTGGTGTCATAACCGCTTCCCATGAGTTCGGTATTTATCTGGAAATATGTGACATAATTATCCGAATCATTTTCCAAATTAACAAGATCCTCTTCACTAGGTAAATAATTTGGTGAATGAATTGCGAATTTCCAGTCAAACAATGTGCTTGGTACAATTTTTTCATCAATTCCTAAATTAATGGTCAGGAATTCCAATTTGATCTTGAGCTTATTCCACGGTTCTTGGATTGAGCTGAACAAGGAGAAACATTTTCTTATCTCGGTAAAACCAAAGATGAAACCTTGAACAGTTTCATTAATTAAAATGGTATCATTTATTAACTCGGTTATTTCCATATACTCTTTATCTTGGGATAAATAAGCGCCAGAAATATTTAACGATTGATCTTGCTCATCTCTTCTGAAACCAAAGCTATATTTTTCAAATATCTCGATAATTGGCACAGAAATTAACAGATATTCCGACACATTCTTATAGAATAATATATTGTGGAATATTTCATCAATTTTATCAAGATTACTTGAATTGTCAAACATGCTAAATAAATTGATGTTTGTTCTTGATATTTTTTCCAAAGACAACCAGTTTTCAGTGCAGAGAGTGACCGCAGGTAAAGGTTCTTGATCAAATCTCTTGAGACTTATTGCAGTGACAGTTGCACCTTGCATATATTCAATAATCAAATCACAAGACTGAGTTATGAAACCCAAAACCGAGATAAATGTAATCAAGTATTTTAATAATGATTTCCACAAAATTATAAACTTGCACAAATTGTGTTTCATTGCTAAATAAATTAACAGAACCTAAGCAATAATTTTAATTCAACTTGGCAATTAGAAATGACAAAGAAATCTGATAAAATGTTATATTTAGTTTCCGGATAATTTATTCTTGTTTATTATTCATAAATTTCCTCACTATTATTGTTGTATTAAATTGAAATAAATTAACTAGCTATTATACCTGTAGGATCATTTTAGCATAATTTTGTGTCGTGACAAAAGTTTATTGTTTTATATTCAAATACCTGTTCTCATTACCAAGGTAATCAATAAATTCAAATTTAGTAAACCATTTCAAATTTCCATATATTTCAGAAAATCAATTTATTGACTGAAATAATCAACAAGCATAATCTATTTTACATTCAATGTTTTAGAAATATTTAATTTAAATTCAATAATTGATTTATCCAAGAATAAATAACCAAGTTATAAACCGAAAAATGTGTTAATCAAATAAAATCAATTTTTGAAATATTTGTGACTTTAATAAAATTACAAAAATTAATCATTTGTTCTTGGTAATTCTAGATTCAAATTGACAGTTTGTCTCTGAATTACCAAAATATTTGGTTGACATTTGAAAATATAACAAAACTTATTCCAATAAAAATTTCTTCTATTGTAAATCACCCTGATTATTTTATTGAATTCATCCAAAATATTTAGTAAAGACAGACCTAACCAGAGACCCACCAGTCCTCCTAAATTACACACAAAAGAAATGAAATTCATTTGTGGTATGTATTTGATCACAACATCAGGCAATGGATTGTGCATGATAATAATAGATGCTAGTTTATTCTCAGACTTATATTGTTTTTTCGTTGGATTCGTGAAATAATATCTGAAATTACAGTCCATTTTACAATCAATTTTACATTTATTCTCAAAATTCGAAATATCTCCATAATAACATTGAGTAAAATTATCGTGCCAATCTTTGTTTTCAAGTTTATTTTGAGCAAGGAATTCATATCTTCTCAAAAAATAAGTGAAAACATGATATTTTTTCTCAGTTGGACACTTCTTTCTAACTCTTTCATCAAGGCAAGTTGTGATACAATCGGATCTCATATTGAAATCTTGGTGTTCATTGTCGAGGTCATAATTATAACAGTCTGTGTCATAGCCTTTACCCATGAGTTCAACATTCATCTGGGAATATGTTATAGTAGTAAGAGTATCCCTGTTTATTTCAAGAGACATCAGGTCATATTCATCAGGTAACTCATTAGGTGAATGAATTGCCAGGCTCCAATCTACTGGTGAGTAAGCCAAATTGGTATGATTCATATTCACGTGAATATAAATATAATCTAGCTTCATTTTAAGGTCTCGCCATTTGGAACGAAGTGCACTGAAGAAAGTAAAACATTTCGATAATTGATTAAAATTATATCCTTGTAGAAAACTTTGTACAGGTACCAAGTTATCATAAAACAATTCTAACATCCTTGTTCCATTTTTAACCATGATACCATTCGTAGATATTTTGAAAATTCTTTCATATTCATCTCGGTCATATCCCAAACTCAGCATTTCCATTGCGTCACTCAAATACATCGATTTATTTAAATTATTTGTGAAATTTCGATAGAATTCCAAATTATATTCACCAAGATGATTTTGTTCATTCATACTTGGTAGTTGAGAATAAAACTTTTCCACTTTATCAATTGATAACCAATTTTCTGTGCAGAATGTCAATGCTGGTATTGGTTCTTGGTTCAATCTTTTAATGTGTATAGAAGCCACTGTCTTACCTTGATAATATTCCAACAATAAGTCACAGGTTTGAACAATAAAACATATGATGCAAAACACAATAATTGAATAATTGAATGATATTTTTCTGATGAACATAAATTTACAAGATAAGAATTTACAAAATCTTCTTAAAAGTATCATGATGAAAAATAAATGTTATCCGGATCACCTGAAACAAATTTATTATTGAGTCTTATTGAATTGACAATAGCACCCTGCCTATATTAAAATATCAAATCATTTGACTGTGTTATGAAACCCAACACCGAGATTAGTTTACCGTACAACAAAATCATATACTTGCACAAATAATGCTTCTTTGGTAAATTACTTGAGTACACAAGAGCAATATATTTAATTTAACCTGGCAGTTGAAAAAGGCAAATGTAAAGAAATATAATAAAGTATTATATTTAAGTTGAGGATAATTTATCCCGGTTAATTATTCTCGAGTTTCCTAACTATTACTCTTGTATGAAATAGAAATATAATATCGAACGTTTTTACAAGTACATTTTGGCTTAATATTGTGTATTGACTAAAGATTAATGTTTTATATTCTAATTCCTGTTCTCATTACCAAGTTAATCAATAAATTCAAATTTAGTAAACAGTTTCAAATTTACGTGTATTTCAGAGAATCAATTTATTGAGTGAAATAATCAACAAGCATAATTTATAATAAATAACTTTTATAACTTCTAAATAGAAAAATTGTGTTAATATAAAATCAATTTTTGAAATATTTGTGACTTTAATAAAATTACAAAAATTAATCATTTGTTCTTGGTAATTCTAGATTCAAATTGACAGTTTGTCTCTGAATTACCAAAATATTTGGTTGACATTTGAAAATATAACAAAACTTATTCCAATAAAAATTTCTTCTATTGTAAATCACCCTGATTATTTTATTGAATTCATCCAAAATATTTAGTAAAGACAGACCTAACCAGAGACCCACCAGTCCTCCTAAATTACACACAAAAGAAATGAAATTCATTTGTGGTATGTATTTGATCACAACATCAGGCAATGGATTGTGCATGATAATAATAGATGCTAGTTTATTCTCAGACTTATATTGTTTTTTCGTTGGATTCGTGAAATAATATCTGAAATTACAGTCCATTTTACAATCAATTTTACATTTATTCTCAAAATTCGAAATATCTCCATAATAACATTGAGTAAAATTATCGTGCCAATCTTTGTTTTCAAGTTTATTTTGAGCAAGGAATTCATATCTTCTCAAAAAATAAGTGAAAACATGATATTTTTCTTTCTTTGGACACATTTTAGTAACTTTTTCCTCAATACAAGATGTGATACAATCGGATCTCATATTGAAATCTTGGTGTTCATTATCCAGGTCATAGTTATAACAGTCTGTGTCATAGGCTATGACATAGCCTTTACTCATGAGTTCAACATTCAACTGGGAATATGATATAATTGTACTAGAATTCATCTCTATTTCAAGAGGCATCAGGTCAAATTTATCGGGTAAATAATTAGCCGAATGAATTGCCAGCCTCCAATGTACAGGCGAATAAACAAGGTTACTATGATTCATATTCAACTCGACAAGAATATAATCTAGTTTCATTTTAATCTCTCGCCATTCAGAACGGAGTGCACTGAAGAAAGTAAAACATTTCCACAATGAATCAAAATTAAATCCAATCAGAAAACTTTGTACTGGTATCCAATCTTTATCATGATCCAACAATTCTACCATCCTTGTTCCATTTTTAATCATTTGACCAGCCGTGGTTATTTTGAAAATTGACTCATATTCATCTTGGTCATATCCCAGACTCAGCATTTCCATAACGTCACTCAAATACATTGATTTATTCAAATTATTTGTTAAATTTAGATAAAATTCCGAATTATATTCATAATTGTCATCAAGAAGTTTATAATCCAGGTGATTTTGTTTATTCATACTTGATAGTTGAGAATTAAACTTAGCTACTTTTTGAATTGATAACCAATTTTCAGTGCAGAATGTCAATGCTGGTATTGGCTCTTGATACAATCTTTTAATCCGTATAGAAGGCACTGTAATGCCTCGATAATATTCAAAAAATAAGTCACAGGTTTGAAAAATGAAACATATTATGCATAACACAAAAATTGAAAATTTACTGGATAAGAATTTACAAAATCTTCTTAAAAATTTCATGATGAAAATTAAATATTATCCAGATCAAATGAAACAAATTTATTACACAAAGGAATTATTTATATGACAGTTGTACCTTGAATATATTAAATTATAAAATCAGTCTGAGTTATAAAACCCAATATAAAGATCAGTTTAACCTGCAACAAAATCGTAAACTTGTACAAATGAGGCTTAACTGGCAAATTACTTGACTACACAAAAGCAATAATTTTAATTTAACCTGGCAATTGAAAAAGTTGAATGTGAAGAAATATAATAAAATATTATATTTAAGTCACCGGATAATTTATCCAGGTTAATTATTCTCGAGTTTCCTAACTATTAGTCTTGTATAAAATAGAAATATATTATCGATTATCGATTATACAAATGTACAAATTATACTTGTACATATTAGCATAATATTGTGTCTTGACAAAATATTGTTTTCTTTTCTTATGTCTGTTGTCACGACTACCAAGTTATCCAATAAATTCATTTTCAGTAAACATTCTGTTCTCGTCTCAACCCACTTAGTAAATAATCCTAGGCAAAATTTGTGTTTTAATATTAAAAGTGGTAATTTTCGGGACAGGGCGGTGGCTGGGGGTATTCCGACCTTACTACCCTTGGCCATGTCTGATTTTAATCAAGTATTGATTTACAAATTAATGAAATATATTCTGTTTTCTTTATTTAAATGGTTAATATAAGTATATTAGTTAACATGGTGAATCGAAAACTTTTATTACTGATTCGATTGTTATGAGACACAAATTTTTAATTAAAATTATTTCAAATAAATCATAAGATTTCGGATTAATTTCATAATTATTAACAAATATGAGAACAGACTTGAAATGAAAGCGAATCAATATATTCGTATACAATAAA
>JAQGBD010001007.1:0-20255 GCA_034698165.1 Punctoribates punctum | reverse complement strand
ATCCTGGCCGGCAAAAATGTTACCTTGGTCCCCCCTTTGATTTTTTTCCTCGAAGAAAAATTAGGCTACCCCCCCCCCTGAAAAATTTTTCCGAGGTACCCCCCCCCCTGAGGTCGGGTACCTTGGCGATCACTGCATTGAAGTCAATATTAAAATTGAAATATCGGACAAAAATATAATTTAATTTATATATGACTTAGAAGTCTATAAAATCTACAAAATTATAGTAATTCAGTCGATTTAATTGAGTCTCTAATCACAGAGAAAGTCATGAAAATGAAAGACTTCTATGTTTTCAGAATTGATTGTCAGATGAATTCTTTAACAAATATCACGTTTCGATCAAATTATTTAAATATCTTAAGAATTGAATTCATATAAAATTTGTAAATAATTTAAAAATGCATTTAAACTGATTCCACATTTGGGTTAACGAAAACATCGAAGCATTGAATAACTGAACTCTAATCAAATTATTTCACAAATAACTCCAGCTTTCAATTTCAGAGGGTATTTAGCTGGCTCAAATTTTCGACCGACCTTGTTCATCGTAGATCGATAGACGTGACCTTTTTCGGCCCCAAAGGTGGGGTAAGCAATCAATCTATATCTACATCAGACATCGCCCAGAGGGGTATAGCCCGGAATGCCCCCTCTGAGAGCGAAAATTTTGGAACCCTCCCCCCAGAAATTTTGTCGCCTAAGCTTTCCAACCCTCCCCCCCAGAGCTTGAGAGCTCGGCGATGTCCGATCTACATATACATAAACAAATTTATTTAATTCAAACATAACAAAATTAAAACAATGAAAATTTAATTATAGTTACCTTGGTGATCACTTGAAGGTTTCATCTGCCTTTACCCCTCCCTGAGTGGGCTGAGTTATATGATCCATGTTTTGATCTCTCCTTCAATTATACTCATTATTCAAAATTTAATGGAATTGTTTGTCTGGAAATCAGTGATAGATTTGTAGCGATTCGTAAGCAAATCAAATCTCCTGCTGTTTGAGTTCCGTGTGAATCAATTGAATGTATAAATAAACTTGCTTATTGTTTGCATTGTGCGGTTGCAACTATAAAAGAAGAATGAGATTGAATTTACACAAATATTTCAGGTTTTACTTAATTTTCTAATAGATTTCTATCAAAATACTACTAAAACAGTCCTAAACTCTTATTTGAAAATTCATTGTTTGAGACTTGGATTTCTAGTTTTATGACTGAAATGTTCTTGGCAAAGTCAAAACAGTCATTACATTTGAATGGCTTTTCTAATGTATCATATTTTGAGACAAATTTGATTTATTTTATTGAAGGAATCGTTTGTCGAAAGATTTTTAAAAAAAAAATATTTCATACCATTCCTAAGACTTGAGCGAAAAAAATCGGAATAATTTGTCTTAACTTAAAATAGTTTGATATTTGCATCAATTGAAGGAAACGTTTTAATTGATCCAATTTTTCAATTCACGCACAGAAACTAATTTCGTTCAATATTTATGATGAATGACATGAAAATTGTAAACTAATTTCAAATTCAGTGAAACATTTCAAAGCATTTGAAGTTTTTTGTGTCAAATGTCAGAGATTTTACAGACAAACAATCTTTCATTCATTCAATAATTTTATTGATTAAAACAAATTCAGAACAAATAACTCATTCATATGAATGCAAATCCTTTCTCATCCTTTCAATAAAATTTTAAATTCAATAATAATTTTGGCTTTTTTCAGAGAATGAATAAATTTATGAAAATATTGTAAAAACGATTGATAAATGTTTATTCGTTTGTAATCTGAATGACATTATTTTGGTCGAAATGACCGCCAGTTTCTCGAATGCATAGCAGAAATCGATTTGAGTCCAAGAGGTTGTTGTCACGAAATGTTGTCATATTGTGGATCAGCTCAGTTTTGTGTCCAAAACAAGACTAGCCTTATATCGATTAATTGATTGAACATCAATGTTAAAGCAAACCAAAAGTGGAGAGATTATAATCGGGTGAATTTTATATTTGACTTTCAAATAACATTTGACGCAACCATCGAGAAAGTGATTTGTCCTCGACTGTCGACTGTCTTCTGTCTCGACTGAGGCCCGAAAATTTAAGACAAATCTGTGCCGACAACGCCTTTTAATTAACAGTTTTGAGTATTGGTTCGAAATTCAATTAATTTCCCAAAAATGAATTAATTGCATAAAAAGACATTTTTAGGAAATATTTAATATTCCGATAGATTTTTAATGAATTAAATAAACATTTTTTAACCGATTTTCCAATTTCTGAGTAATTCTGACATCACTTTTACAACATTTACTTTTAAAAGTGAATATTTTAGAGAAAAAAATCGACTTTTCACTGAATAAATGCAAATTAATTGATATTAGGTTCGGGTTAATATTCTGTGAATCTCAAAAAAGAGCAAAAATTAATCCAATATTATATTAAATTTAATGCATTTCTCATTACAGAGATTGATATGTGAATAATTTTGGGGGGATTTTGGGGGACATCACTCGAAATGGTGTCAATACAACTAATTTTCGAATATTTTGATTGCTTTGATTTCAATAAGCCTTTCAATGACTGCAATTGTGAACGTAATTCAAATGTAAATTTTAATCCGTCCACAAATCAATTCCTATGGAATAAATCAAATATATTTTTAAATCATAAAAGAGTTGATTGAAGTTTTTGTTTATTGAATTAAAGCAATTTTAATGAAATATAATCAATATTTTCGTTGAATAAAAGGCCAGAAATTTCAAAATTTTTTCGTCAGATAATATCAGATTAGAAATGGTATAAACTTTATGGCAATGATGAGCATTAACTCACTTCAAGGATCAGAGACAGTCTTAAAAAACTGATCATAGGTTTGATAGCTGTTGCAGAAGTGATCGACCATTTTTAATCATACTTTTAAGTTTAAATTATAGTAAAACCATAGGTCTTACTAATTAATAATTTAGTTAGATCATTTAATTAGAATATCTGAATTTCGTCTAAATTGATGTGAACAAAACTGAATAAGGCGAAATTGAGTATCAAAATTAATAAATTAGAATTCTATTAGAGCTTGCTCACTATAGTTTAATCAGAAAACAAACAAAATGCAAGATTAGTACAGAAGTTGTTGAAATGAATGGTTTTATAATTATTATTTATAATAAAGTAATTGTGAGAGACATACAAATGTTTGTCCCAATTATGTTAATTGATATTTAAATCAAATTTAAATTAATAATAAACTTAATTATTTTCACCTCTCTTTCAAATAATATCTTAATTTGGTCCTCGCTTTCAGCCAAATGTTGTTTACTTCTTATAATTGATTTAAAGTAAACGAATAAATTGGTTGTAATATAACTTGTATTAGAGAAATGAGAAATGAGATGATCTTATTAAACAAAATAATTAATGTATGACTTCATAAATAGTTTCACTAAATATCTGATTAACTCGGTCAAATATGTGCCCATTTAATCTGGAAAACTAAACTTGATGTTTGACCAATCACAGATCTGCTAATAACAAATATCTTGATAAAATTAGATAGTTAATTTGAAAAAGTCCACAAACTATTTGCTTGAGCCTTTCGAAAGATTGAATGTAAATTCTGTTTCAATGATTTGAAAAGTGAGATCTCAATATTTTTGGTAGTCGTTCAGTGTTTCACTCTTTCCTATTGTTAACTCATTGCATAGAAAAAGCGATTTCATTCAAATTGAATATTTTGTCAAAAGTCTGGCGTTTTATTGATTAGAGGTCTGCCAAAGACACCCAATATTTAGATATTTCAATAATAAAATGTCACAAAATAAACGATTATTTTATGAAATTCTGAATAAAATGTCGATTCAATGGACTGAATGTCAGACTGAAGACCAACTGTTGATAGAAAGAGTCGGTGCATGCGTTGGGCCATCACTGGTGACTAAATTTGTAACTTATATGATATAATTTATGTGATTATTCCCGGGAAATGATGTCTTCAAAGGTCATCCGTTGAGAAAGTGCTCAAAACAGATATTTTTGCGCAAAACATGACTTATTCATTGAAACGGTTTTGTTTTATGCGCCAAACAGTCGTTAATAAGTTAATAATAATAACTGAAGACATAAAAACTCGATTTCAGAAAATAATTTCTGATTTATGTCTAACTTATGTAAAACATTCAGAAAAACATATTCTTTCAAATATTTTCTGTATTTTGAAATCACAAACAAATAAAAGAATTGTAGATATATTCGGCCCTTATTTTTACGATATTCTCTATTTCGGGACTTCCTGATCAAAATGGAATTTTCACCCGAATCTGTTTAAAATTGTAATAAATTTAAAAATCAACTCATTTCTAATAATTAGATTCAAATTTTAGATTTAAAAATTTATATTCGATAACGTATTCAGCTTTTAATTAAATAATCGACTAATTAATTGATATATTTTTCTGCTTCACCCCCTCCTCAGTAACCATTTATCAGTTAATTGGGCTCTTATTCCAGATTATTTAACCAAGCGCATTCTTAAATTATCAATTTAATCGAGTGCCAGATAACTGAGTTTTAATTGAAAACCTACTTTCTATCCGTGCAAAACAAATATTATTTGATCAAGCAAGAATCTCAGGCTTATCCAGAAGAGAAGCTGTTCATGGTAAATTATCAATCAATTAAAAGGAATTTAAATGTGTCTAAATAGGAAAGAACCCGGTTTTTGATGAAAGGCATTATTCAAAGACATTATGTGAGAACCGGAATCACTTCCTTCACTTCCTTCCGCATCACTGCTTTCGAACCCATTTATTGAAATTAATTATTAATCCAAAGAACCGCACATTTCATGTCTTCTTTGCTTAGTTACCAAACATTTGTTTGTCATAAAATTGTTTTTTTCTATTTCTACGATAAAATCGAAACTTTCCTCTGATTTCTATTTGAAATGAAAACATTTTGTGAGACATTTATCAGAACATTAGTAGAATATAATAGAGTAGAGTTGGATAGAGTGCCTATAGTGCCTGTGGTGGCCAATAGTTGCCTAGGTGACAATACCTGTCAAACCTTTATTAAATATGTATTTATAAAGAAACCTCAATCATAACGTTTCCTTTACAAGATGTTTTTCTTGTCAAATTCTCATAAAACAGTTGGCGAGTCACCTAGGCAACTATTAAAGAGAAAAAAATAAATATCTAATCGAGTGAATCTAATCAGAAGATATTTAGATTGGAGTCGGAATAATAAGAAAACAATTTGAATGTGTGGTGACCGTCGACTTATGGTGTTTCCGAAATGTCAGTGCTCTTATTCTCCTATTTGTAGGCCTATCGTGACTGAGTCCACCCATATATTCGCTTCCCATCAATTCATTTAGCTTTCAATCTTATCTTTAGTCCATAAGTACAGTGTTTTATACAAAACCATTAGAGTTTGGGTGTTGTTATATGAGGTCTCATCATAGGGTGGGCCTCATCTCCTATTAACCCATTCATAAATGAGTCACAGAGAGAAAGTGTAATTATATTATAAAAGTAGAGCTCTATCGGAGCTCAGTTGGTATTTGGCTTTTTTAGGCAAAAATATCTTTACTTTTATATTTTAGGCATTTTATGTCTGAAAGTCTACCACACCCTCCAGGGCTCGAGTAATGAGCATTATTTTTACAAATTATTTATACTCCGAATATGTTTTGCTCTTTTGCCTAACTTTTGGAAAACCGCTATTTATTTGAATAATTTTTTTCAACGCAAACCTTCGTTTGGTTTTTGTCTTTTTTAGAGAAGTGTTTAACAAAGTATGAGAATATGGTCGACGGACTCGGCAAAGGTGTCAAATATGCTATGTTTGCAGCCAATGGAGTCATATTCGTGAGTATTTTTTCGTATTTTCACTCTATTTTTATATCAATTTATTCTCAAATTTATTTCCAAAGAATTTAAGTAATTCTTTAGAAAAGTAGTCATCGAAAGCAAATGAATTTACTTTTGAAAAGTTTTATTCAAATCTATTCAATAGAATAACAAAAATAAATTTTGTTTTGCATTTATTCCGAATCAAATAAACTGAGAAAAGCACTGATTGTCACCTCTTTTTGTTGTTTACGGTTATGACATAAGACAGCAACTATTCTGAATCTCTCATTCAGTTTCTTATGTTTTATCGGTATAGAGAAGGGATGTCTCTCAGATCAACATTTGATTTGTTAAATAACTGCTAAAAGTTTTGGTCGGATAACAGTTTATTTAAAATGAAGGAAAAGTATTTTCTACGAACTTCTTTCAATGTTTTGAAATTCAAATAAAGTGAGTTTCAATAATATTCACGTATTGAGTGAAGTGTATCCACGCCCTGAATACCACTTTCCTGTTTATCAACTGCGATGGCGATCAGATTCAGGATAAAATTCTCTTTCATATGTCATACGTAAAAACGGAAAATATTTTGGATCAGATTAAGTGATAATTTTAATCTATTTTTATTCAATTTTATAAAAAAAAATCTCATTTCCAATGAATTTATTTTATTTAAAAAAACGAATTTAAAGAACGAAATAAAAGATCACTATTTGAATGAAAACATACCCTTTTATTGGATTAAATTTAATTGCATTTAGTTTTAGAATAAAATCGAAGGAAATGCAAATTTTGATAATAAAACCATTGGTTTCACAGTTTATCAAAATAGTTTATCAAGATCATATATCAAGATCAATATTATACTCGAAATCAGATAAAATAGTTTTAATTCAAATTCGATTAATCATAATTAAAAAAATATTTTTTACTTTCAATAAGTTTACTCTAATTATTTCATATTTTAATAATAGCCTTGCTCAAATAATTCGTAAATACTTGAAACAGAAAAATAATAATAATTTTGTTTATATACAATTTTTTTCTGAAAAATAATAGATCGGAGGTCTGGTAGTGTTTGCAGTGGGGGTATGGACTCTGGCGGACCGGTCTTTCATGGAGAGGCTGCTCGGAAGCAATCTTTATGTATTTCCTCTAATAATAATCAAAATGAAGAGATTTGATCCAATTTTGATACTCAGGTGGCGTCGGCAGCGCTACTGATCGCTGCGGGAGTGGTTGTGGCCATCATATCGTTTTTGGGTTCTTTGGGGGCTTACAAAGAGATCCGTTGTATGCTTCTCACGTTTTTCGTTATTCTGTTCTTCATATTCGTTCTGATGCTTATCGGAGGTATTCTCGGATATGTGTTTAGGAATCAGGTATTTGTCGTGACTTATGATAAATCAATAGAAGCCAAGAATATGACACAAAAGTTATTTAATTGTTGACAATCAGGTGGACGACCGGATGCATCGGGAAATGATATCAACAGTTGGTCTCTACCATAACGACACTTCAGTGACAGACGTGAGATAATTAATTCAAACCATTTCGTCAACACTTTTAATATTCATTTATCTTATTTTCTTTGCGATCAATAAAATTGTTGCCAACAATCAAAGGCCTGGAATTCAGTGCAGAAAAATGTAATTCGTTTTCCATCGTTAATAAGAAATTCGTTTTTAATGTTTAATCGATTTTTTAGTTCAAGTGCTGCGGAATTGCAATGAATGGCGCCAAAGGTTACACTATTTACCAACGATATAATAGCCCCCATTTCGGGGGTCCCGGAAAACCTAAAGTGCCGGACAGCTGTTGTGTCAAACAAAATGATCCAACAGCAAGAGCACAGTGCGTTAACAATCCAAATGAACCAGCTAATGTTTTTCAAGAGGTAATCTCTCTCTCTCTCTCCCCAACACATAATGTAATTATTTTTATCGATTGCAGGACTGTTACGAAAAAATGAAAGATTTTGTTAAAGTGAGTAAATATTTATCATAAAAACACTCATTGATTCTCCCATTAAATAAACTATTTGCACCAGGGTCATGCTTTACTAGTCGGTGGCATAGGAATAGGAATCGCCTGTATTTTAATTATTGGTGAGTTATTCACAAATTCAAGTAAAAGCTCTGAAAATAGTTTTGAATTATTTACTTATGAAAATCAATTACTTATTTGATTGAATGTTTGCCAAAGAAGACGATTCAGGAATTATTCGCGAAAAAGAGATTTTTCGGAGAAAAAATGAAGTTTTCATTAGGATCTAGCAATTTGTTTGAGAGAATTTGATTTAAGAGATGTCAGCATACTTTTAACTTTTCTCATCTCTTTTCACAGAAATTTTATTATTTTTGTCGCATTGACGCCAATTGACATTCCATAACCAAATAATCTATCTCATTTTACATTGTTTTCTGTCTAGTATCTTTAAAAACGAACCATTCTAGGTCATTCCTCAACTGGCTTAATCGTTATTAAATAAAAAGAGATTGAGACACTTAATTCAGCTATAATTACCATGTTAGATATTTAATTAAAGCCTGTTTTGAATAGTTTTCTTTATTTTTATCGTCAATCTTGACATTGATTGCGAAGTATTGAAATGAATGCAAAGATAATTAGAGTCGTAATCAGTTGAGACTCATCTCCAGACTTATCTCTATTGAAATGAGTGAATAATTAACTTCACTCTAATTATATTTTATTTTTAATTCTCAATATTTAGGACTTATTTTTATTGATAAAAGTTTTTACAATTATTTCAAAACAAAATCTGATTTACTTTGAAAATCTGAAAATTTGTTTCTTTGCCAAAAACTAAAGGAATTCATCATGGCTAACAATCACCAAGCTCTGACTGCTTGGATTTCATTTTTACATTAGTGTTAGAATCTGAGAGAGTGGCATATTGCCAGTACCAACTTGGTCATTCTCCATCATTAAGACTACTCATGTATTTCATATAATATTCCAGTCTTTTGTCTTTGTCTTTGAAGAGTTGAGTCTTAAACTGAATTTCAGCGAATTCTTCCAAATTGGAGGTCAAAACATAAATTGATTTATTACTCAAAATCCGTCAATCAGTCGATTCAATTAAACACCAAATTTTAGGATCAAATTCAGGGTCAAAAGAGTCTCAAAATTCTTCAATTGTACCTTTTAATCAATTTCCCATTATTATTATTAAACAATAGTAAACATAGCAATAAAACAATAGCAAACAAAGATGATCTAGATAATCTAATATTTTTGAAACAATGGAAACATTTATTTTGACTTAATTCCTATTAAATAGAAAAATGAGTGAATGTTTGCTCTAATTATTTGTCTTAAACAGAGAAATATTGCAGTAATTAAACAGAGAGTGAATTGAAAGTGAAGTCAACTCATAAAAAGTATCGCTCCTATGATAGGACTCATATGATAGGAGTCGTATCATTGGTATCAGTCCTATGGCTGCTATGCTGTGCTATTCTGTGTTATCACTGCTTAGTTTGGAATTTGTTTATCTTTCAAAAAGAAGTTTTTGTTTTTGTATCTCAAAAAGTTTGTGAGCGCTTAAGAAAACACAAATTTTTAGTTTCACTAAACTTTTAATATGTATTCATACAAATACTCTTTGATTTATTTGAATCTTTACTAGACTTTTGATTTGATAATCTAGCTCAGTTTGACGTCAACTTTAGAATTTAATAAATCCATCAAAATTTAGTTATAGAGTTATGTTTGAATCACAGATTAGTTAAACATTTATTTTGTTGGTAGGAATGGTTCTGTCGATGGCTCTCTTTCTGATGATTGATTAGATTCGCTATTATTTGAAGTCGTCGTCAACTCATCTCTATTTCACGATTTAGTCATTCAATGTCTTCAATAGAAATGTGAACTTTAAGTCAAAGATAAACATTTATTTTTTACATTAATGTCATTTCCATTAATATATTTAATCATTCAATTCATCGATAATACGATTCTTATAAAAATATTTTTAGAATTAAAAATTCCTTAGAATTGGTTGAAAGGGTAGACCATTGGGTAGACCCAAGGGTTCAAAGGATTTCAGAGGAATGCTTAGAAAATTTTCAACTCATCAAGGAAGTAATAAATCTTAGTATTTAGCGTCAACTTAGTCTACATTTTTATATTTTTCTTCAAATTTTTCAATATATCGCCAATAAATCCATTTGTTTCTCAAACATATTTTAAGCACATATTCAGAAATTTCCTATTTTTAAACTGTAAGTTGTTTTTCGCGTGCCCTTGGTGGCTCAGGCCCATCACTTGCCTTAAACATAACCAAGCATTTCAAAAGCCTTTGAATCCTAGAGGAAAATCCCATCAATTAGTCGTTAAGTATTAGCTATTTTGGACAGAATAATAAAAATTGAATTCATTTGAATTCCAAAAATGTGTTCAAAAATATGAATGAAATGAGATTTTGTCCAAATATTTGAGTCATTTCATTGAAATTTCGAAATAAATCGATTCTAGAGAATGGTTTAACAAAAGGAGATAGAGCAATTCTAAAATGAAAGTTTTTGAGACATACAAACCTTTATAAGCTTTAGATTTTGAGTGAAGTTAGTCTTTGGTCCTAAAAATAAACAGTTTTTTGGCGCAATAAAAGACAAATTTCACAATAAGTATGGCTTTTGTGACACAAACATAATTGCACTGAAAAAAGCCATTTATTCGTTCCCTTAATTCAAACAGACTTTGAATTGTTTTATTTAAAAAATACAAAAATTAAATAAATATTACGTTAATTATATTAGAATCAGTCACTCCTTTCACGACTTTACTAAAAATTTTCAACTAATCTATTTAAGAATCGATTAATTTCTTAATTTCAATGGGAAAAAATATTCAAAATTCAACCTGGTCTTTGAACCAGTTATCAATTGGGAATATCGGGAATTTTATCAAAACATAATCTGGAAATTAATTCAAATTTTAAGTCTGAAATCTTGATATCTTTTAGAAGTAATCATACTTTGAATGCATTAAATTGTTTTTATATCGAAAAAGTGTTGTTTTAATTATATCTAAATTTAATCTTAAGTTTAATTCAATATAATTAAAGTCAGTATTTATTGCGAATTATTTTCAAATGAGTAAAACAAAAAAGTTTATTCAAATTTTATTGAAATTTGTAAATAATTTAATTCAAATTATTATTCAAATAAAAAAGAAAAAATGCCTCAAATTGATTGAAATCATTTATAAAACAATGATTTACACAACACTTGTTCTGAAAATTCAGAATCCATTTTATGGTTTCATTTGAATTAAGGGAAAAATCATTAATTCATTTGAAATATTGTCTAAATTTGATTGAATTGTAATAAAGAGTAATTGTTTTGAAGTTTTGTCAAAATATGCGTAAAATAGTGATAACTCCTGGTTTTGGAGAACTTTTGTAATGATTTGTGAGTTTAGACTGGATTCTGGATATGGAGAGTATGTAGGTCTGAGCCACCACTGCTTTGCACACACTTCTCGAGGTTAGCTCTAATTTTAGAAAAGAGATTTCCGGACAGAAAACCTTAACTAAACAAGAGTTTGAGGAGAGAGCAAAGAGAGGCTGAGATGCTGTGCGCTCTGCCTAAAGATGCCTAAAGAAACTGAATACTGCGCTGTCGGGAACTCCGTCTCTACATCTAATAGTAAGCCAAACATAACTGAGTTTTTACAATTTCTTTATCTTTTAAGAGTTGAAATTCTTTGATTTGCAGTTAATTAAAAGGATATTCACATAATATTATGGATATTTGATATAAAACTATTGACTTCAACAGTGAGAACACAAAATAACTCTATTCTGTGTGTGTTGTGAGTGGTGTTAAACTTTGAATTTGTTGAAAAGGCTATCATTTTTAATAAGTAATTTATTATATGTCTATCGGAAACATTGGCTTTGATTGTATATATTGGTGTAAATCCTACAGCGAAAGGCATATCACATAATAGAGTTCTTGCGCTACATTTAGCACATCAGGAGTTTTGCCATTTTATTGTTAATAATTTCGCAGTCAATTCATAAGTTCTATACCTTTCCTCTGGAACCCAATGGCTCTCTTCACGACTTGAGTGGATATCTTTGAAATTGAATATAATATAATATAAACAAAACATTGTTATCAAAACAATAAGGACTGACTCTCACATCGCTTATCATTGGTTTGGATTTGTTTTGATTAATGTTATGAACAAAATATTGCATTAATAATGATATATGTGGACGAAACTGAACCCGACGAAGGTATTGGTCTTCTCTTCCAAACCATTCACTGATTCTCTTTGTCCATCAATATTCTGATTAGAGATTGAGCCGCCTTTTCAGCCCAGAAAAGTCGAAGTCAAGAATATTGACCCAAAAAATGAATACAACTTAGGAGAGGAGTTGGGACGGTATGCCATACTTTACTATCTTTTTTCTCTATTGATTACTTATATTTTCTATAATTAACCGAACAAATGACGAAATATTGTCATTGAAAATAACAAAATTCATTTAAAAATAATTTCCGAATAATGGGTTTAATTTAAATATTGATTAACAAAACCTTTAATTATGGATATTTTCAAAGTGACCTCGTTTACTTTTGTATAGTTTACTCAAATTATAATCAATGGATTAAGTGATGAAATATTGAATTTTGTCCAATTTAGGGGCAAATTTGGAATTGTTAGGCGATGTACTGAAAAGTCAACTAAGAAGAAGTTGGCGGCCAAGTTCATCGTTGTCAGTAGGTTAGAGGATCGCAAAGAAGTGGAACGAGAGGTCGACATAATGCGGTCCCTCCAACATCCAAGATTACTTCAACTCTATGATGCCTTCGATGACGGCAAGAAGGAAATGGTCCTTATTATGGAGTGGTCTGTATTTTAGTTTATTTGAAATTCCGAATCGCATATAACGTTGAGATTGTGGAACAGTATCGAAGGGGGAGAACTCTTCGAACGGGTCATAGACGACGACTTTGTTCTCACAGAGAAGGCCTGCACTATATTCATGAGACAAATATGTGAAGGCGTCGAATACATACACTCGAAAAATATTCTTCACCTCGACATGAAGGTAAGCTCTTCCATAAATTAGCAATCACACAAATCATCCTAATAGCTACATGCTCAATTGCAACTCAATACTTTATGATCCAAATAGAGTAAAAGGTTCTTGTTATTAGTTAACATTTGGAACACTCATAGTTTGTTAATTATGTTTGCCTTCACTTATGACACTCTTGGCTTTGAATTTGAATTTTTCATTATTATCTCAAATGTATTCAAAATGGATAACTGAAAAGCAAACAAACATTTGCCTCCGAATCGTTTATTTTCTGAGACAATAGTCTATTCCTATTCGTCTATCAATAGTTTTCAGCACTTCCTAAATGTTTGAAGAAATTGAACACAAAATCAGTGATAAATCATTTTTTGAGATATTAGGGGAGAAATAATTGAAAATTTGATTGAATGTCACTCACCTTAAATTGAAAAAGAGAAAGGTTTGGCGTTTCGCCCAATTTTTAGTCATTCAATGAAACGAAATATTATTTAATATTCATATTCTGTGTGCTTCCAATTTATCTCAATTTATTGAGTTTTCAAGACATCAAAATTCAAAGCTTTCACTAAAACTAAAATTAAGTTTAAGTGAAAGATATCTTCAAATTATTTTTACGCAAATAAGAATGTTTTGACGCAACTATGCCTTTGAATATATGCTGAGCCGTAATCTCTTTGTTTTGTTCACTAAAAAATTTTAGGCAAAGGTGCTAGCACCAAATTTTTCTTGTGTTTTACTTTCTTATTAACCGAGATTTTGGATTTAGAAATTAGATAATTTGAATTTCTCAAAAACATCAATAACTTGCACATCTCTGTTATTTATTTTTATTGAAATTTATTCCCATAAATAAGTGATTAATAAATTTGAGCCAAAATATCAATCATTTCATATATTTTCAAATATTAACTATTTATGAGTTATTTCTCTGAAATTTTGAAACATTTATTTTTCTCAATAATAACAATCGTTTTTCAGAATTATTCCGAATAAACTTGCGCTGCAATAAAGTGCTAAAATTAGCATGATCATTTTATTTCTGAATTAATATAAAGAATTCTATTATTGAACACATCCTAAAGATGTTTATCAAAAGGCTAGAGTTGTTAGTATTAAATGAAGAACTGCTGACATCGATTCTATGTAGGCGAGGGATGAAGTAGTCCTGTTCTTATGGTGTTCCTATGTTCACACCTTTCAATAAGATTGTTTTTACTCATATCTGCGCCAAAATTACATTAGATTTGGCTTTAATGCTGTTTAATGCTCTGTAATAGCGTTAATGAAATAATATCTTTAAAACTTTTGATATCTAAATAAAGAACAGAAAAATTCTGTTCAGTATTTGTTTTTAAGACTCGATTCAAGTTTTGGTTCTTCTCATTCACACCATTTCTCCATTGGATTGAGTTTTCAAAACTTATTGAACTTTAAAAATGGATTTCAAATAAACAAATTCGATGTTAATTATAATCATTAGGTTTAAGTGCGATATAAGTCATTAAAATCAATGTTTCATTTAATCTGATGTTTGTTTAGCCGGAAAACGTGTTGTGTGTGACGCGGACCGGAAACAGAATCAAATTGATTGACTTCGGGTTAGCCCGACGTTACAGCAAAAGCGAAAAGTTGCAGGTTCTCTTCGGCACTCCAGAGTTCGTTGCACCAGAAGTGGTCAACTTTGAACAAGTTGGATTCACAACTGACATGTAAATATTGTCGTCTACCTTGCTCATTCTAATGGAATATAATTTTGAACCGATAGGTGGGCCGTCGGTGTCATCTGTTATGTCCTGTAAGTGATACTGAATTTTGCGGAAACAGAAATCACACAAATATTGTGGACCAGTCTCTCAGGTTTGTCGCCTTTCATGGGAGACAGCGATTTAGAAACTATGGCTAATGTGACAAGAGCAGACTACGACTTCGATGACGACTCCTTTGATGTCATCTCAGAAGAAGCTAAAGATTTTATATCCAAACTACTACTGAAGGACAGGGAGTACGACACTTCTCATTCTATTTCAATTGATTTGAATAATTGTTTGAATTGAATGTTAGCCAAAGAATGACAGCCCGACAATGTTTGAACCATCCATGGTTGAGGGTGAGTGTGACGCCTACGCCTCCACCAGTTCCAGGTTTAAGTGAGGGCACACTTTTCGAGGTTCGTTCTCCACAGGTCTTAGCTTCCGATAGGTTTGCAGTTTTCCAGGTTTTGCACTCTATCTCCAAATGCAACCAAAATACCAAAATCACTGAATGGATGACCCGTTCCCTTCACAATCTGGTTGAACACAATTTGTTATGTAACTCACTTTGGATCTTGACTCATCTTGGTTATTCAAATGAATGTGTTTTTCAATTATAGTTATAGAAAAAGGAATTTTTGAGTTCTTTTGAAAAGTTTTCTTAGCTTTCAAAACAATTTTTTAGTTATAAAGGAATGAGTTATAAATGCATTCTTTGTTTTGAAGTCTTTTCACAATTGTTTGCATCGGTTTTGAATGAATTTGAAGTCAATTTTTGAATCGTTTTCAAAATTCTTATTTCGATTTCAAAAGACTACCGAAACCTTTGCCTTCATAACCATCAAAATATGAATATCTGGAATGTCTCCGCTCACTACTAGCACTAACTAACTTGCTCATTTTCTAACTATTTGTTTCAAAATATAGAAAGGAGCCAAGAAGAAAAACGAACAGTCTCTTGACAAAAAGAGACTGAGAAAATTCGTCATTAGGAGACGGTGGCAGGTCAGTCAACCATTGATTATCTTTCACCTCGTCGTACATTGGAATACAACAAACTTATGATTGATTATGATTTGTATTGATTGACAGAAAGCCGTTAACGCGATTCTTGCTCTGAAAAGGATGGGTGCAGTCATTTGACTTGAATTTGTTTATAATTCAATTGTTTGAAATAAGTGCACAATTTTGAGGTATAAACACATTTAAACAAATTTTCGTTCAATTAATTCAAATGTTTTGTTATTTCAGATAAATTGGAGAAGTTTTGCAGCCCTTTAACAAAATCATTGAATAAAACTAAAAAGACTTTGCATTTAACTGAAGCCAAAAGTCTTGAATCCGATAATAATAATAATAATAATATAAAGCCTTTCATATATTGAGTCCAGAATTTGCTGACAAAAAATTGAGAAAAGATTTAACGTATAATCTTAGGAATGTTTATAAGAAATAATTTTTATAAAAAAAAGTTATTTTAAAATCCGATTAATATATACTTTATTACAATTGATTACATTTTTAGACTTTTGTTGACTTTTTGGTCGAAGCCTTTTCTCGTTCGGAATAATTTGAAAACTCCTTTGAAAGTCAGACTATTTTTACTGTAAAAATGTTTCTTATTTATTGTTATGTTTATTCCGTAATTATTATTACTATAAATATATTTTACAGTTATTTTCTCATTTTTCTTGATTAATATGTTTTCGACTATTATTTTGTTTTGTTTTGTTTTCTGTTTTTTGAGTATTTTGTTTGCGAAGAATACTCTGATTCTGTAAATTGATTTCATCCCAATTTGAGTGTGTATTTCGCAATATATTAAATTTAATTCAATTCAAATTCAAATCTATTATTTAAATACGAGTTTTACAGATGTTGTGCGACACTCGCGTCAAATGATTGTCATTTTCTGGATTAGTGATAATCTTTTATTTATGTAAGACTTGTGATCTGAGTTCGTCTCCAAATATGCGGATTTCTATTCTCTTAAATGGCGTACAAATATATACCACTTATTTCAATGACAAGAATTGAATTACAACACAAGTTGATGGTTATGAGCAGTGATGCCCAACACCTCAAATATAAGGGAGTCCTACAATAAATCTCCTGAGGGGAGGGACCCAGGAAGGGTTTGGGCAATATTCGAGACTCGACACAACTATTGCTCGTCCAAAGACATAATGTGAAAGAAAATTCTCAGTTCAATGGTGTAATGACAGATTTAAAAAGGTACTTTCTCTGACAAAATTCTAGGATTGTTCGGTCAATAAAATAGGAGGTATTTTGGTTATACCCCCTTTTGGCCATCACTGGTTATGAGTAACAAAAGTGAGTAATAATCAGGAATGTGCTCGATATGCAATATTTTCGAGTGTTACATCAATTAATGAACAAGGCTGTCTTATTGAGTATGTTTTCAAATGATTTTCTTGGAAGGAGCATGGCACATTTCCATTGCAGGGATAATTATGGATTCTGTTTTCCAACAGAAAATGTTTTATATTTTTTTTAAAACTTCTATTTATAGAGGAATAATGTTTTCGAGTTTTGTGGAACTCATCATATTTTTATTCCATCTCAAAATAAGCTAGTGCATATACATATCTATTTCAAATAAGCTAGTACCTATATGTATATTTGTGTATCAATTGGATATTTTGATTGAAATTCTTCAAATGGTTTTTGTTTAAACTCATTTTCATATCACTTATACATAGAAAGTCAGTAACTATTATAAATCTATAAATTATCTAGTCAATTTTATTATAAAAGAATAGTATTTCAATGGAAGAGCTAAATTAGTATTAATAATTAGAAAATAAGAGTATCCAAAAAGACTAGGTCATCAATCAATCTAGGTGAAATATTAAAAATAAAAACAAAATTCAATTAGGAAGGGAAAGGAGGCCGACACTGGCGCAGCGCTAGAGTTAGAGTCATTTGTAACTTTCACAAACTGTAACTTTTTATTGAATGAATAAATTAAATAGATCATTTCTATTTTTCACAAACTGTAATTTTTTAATCAAAACTAAATGAGTATATTATTAAGTTCAGGTAAGTATATATATTGGGGACCCCAGTCATGTGGGAACAGGAGGGGGAGCGAGTAGGTAGGTGAGAGAGAAGGAGAGAGAGAGAGGGGGAGAAGGAGAGAGAGAAGGAGAGAGAGAAGGAGAGAGAGAAGGAGAGAGAGAAGGAGAGAGAGGGAGAAGGAGAGAGAGAGAGAAGGAGAGAGAGAGAAGGAGAGACTTTAATTTTGTTAATTAATTGAGTGATTCTGAGAAATGGATTTGAGTTGATTTGCGGACTATTCGTCACTTCTATGGATGAGCTCTGGATTTGAAATTCGCACAAAAGTTGTGATAAACGAGAAACGAGTCTAACGTAAGAGTTCTCAGTGTTTACATCAAACACAACAAAAAGTCAATCCTTTCAAACAATTTCTGTCAATATTTAGTAATTAATTATTAATTACACTCTTTTTGGTCAACCATTCAATAGATTAATCCCTTAACCCAATTGTGATAATGACTCAAACGAATGACAATTCAGTTCAATCACCGAAAAGTCCGAAATCACCCGAAAGTGAAAAAAGCAAACGATATGACCGACAGCTCCGGTATTCAGTCAATTGATAATTAATTAATTACTAAATCATTGATTTTTCAGTCTTTGGGGAGATTTGGGACAATTGGCTTTGGAGTCATCTCATGTCTGTCTGATTAACGCCACTTCTTGTGGAACAGAAATATTGAAAAGTCTAGTATTGCCGGGAATTCGGGCCTTCACTATCATTGACAACAATTTGGTTACCGACGAAGATATTGGAAACAACTTCTTCTTAATGAGCGAAGACTCGATCGGCAAAAGTAGGGCCAAAATGGCGGCGCAATTGTTATCCGAACTGAACGATGACCTGAAAAAAGGCGATTATTTGGACGAATCGTTTGAATCTTTGCTCGAATCAAATCCAAACTTCTTCTCCAACTTCTCGTTAGTCATCGCAACGGATATTAATAATGAGAAGTCATTGAATCGTTTGAGTCAAGTCTTATGGCAGACAAATGTTCCGCTAATTGTGTGTAAAGCCATCGGATTCGTCGGTTATATTCGACTTCAGATAAAAGAGCAGACAATCGTCGAATCACATCCAGAAAACCCTTTCGAAGATCTAAGACTCGACGAACCGTTCGATGAATTGAGAAATTATTTGGATTCATACGAAAAGTTGGAAGAGATGTCCCGCAAAGAGTTGTCGCACACACCATATCTCGTCATTCTTTACAAATATCTTCACAAATGGAGACAACAGTTCAGCAGAAATGCCAACGATTTGCCCAAAAATTACAAACAAAAGAATGAATTGAAAGCTTTGATTCGTAAAGGAATGGAGGAATTGAGGGATAATCTCAAAAGTAAATCAGATGAGGAAGAGCTCAAAGAATTAGATTTAGAGAACTTCGAGGAAGCGATTAAAGCCATTAATACGGTATTGATTTCATCGGATTATATCCCAACTGAAACCAAAGCCATTTTGAATGATCCGAAATCCAATGAATCAAATGACTGTCCCTTTTGGCTGTCCGTCAAAGCATTGAACCAATTTATAGCTAAAAACAAATGCCTTCCTCTGCGCGGAACTATTCCTGACATGACTTCTGATTCGAGTAAATACATAGAATTGCAGCGAATCTATCGCTCGAAAGCCAGAGAAGACTCCGAAACAATTCATAATATTATCCAAAGCCTACAAAAAGCACAGAATTTGAACATAACTGAGAATGAGGTCAATTTGTTTTGCAAGAATGTCCACAATTTGCGTATTGTCCGCACCTCTGCTATTGAGTCAGAACTGAGTGGCGACCCATTGAGACAAATCGTGAGCACAATCGGCATCGCAGACGACGACACAGAACACGACGAACTCAGATATTATCTTCTCATGAGATTAGTCGACAAATTCTATTCATTTCACAACCGATTTCCCGGTCAGTGCAACGATGAGGTCGAGAGCGATGTCTCCATACTTAAGGTATTTCTCATTTAAATCCTATGAATAACTAATTTATTTGTTTTTCAGTCATATCTAAAAGAGATTTCCAGTGATTTTGGATCCAATTCTTTAGTTAAGGACGACTTAATCCATGAAATGTAAGTCTTCACCAAAATATAAACATTTATAACAAATAACTGATTTCTGTCTTAAGTTGTCGTTACGGCGGATCTCAACCCCATTCGATATCTGCATTTATCGCTGGCTGTGCCGCACAGGAGGTAATCAAAATCCTTACCTCTCAATACGTTCCCATCGATAACACGTTTGTCTACAACGGAATGACTTCCGACTCAAAGACATACCGTCTCTGAAATTACTCTATTATTCACTCCATTAATATATTTTGTGAGAAAAACATTAAAAACAAATAAAATTCTGTTAATTGTTTGCAAATAAACTCATTTAATGACTTAAAATGAATTAACAAAAAAAGTTTTTCAAATGACGTAAGTTTTGAAAGCCTTTGAAAATATGTAAACATTTCGTCACTAAATGTC
>JAQGBD010001006.1:0-20263 GCA_034698165.1 Punctoribates punctum | reverse complement strand
TTGCACTGACTGCACAGCACTGACAGCTGCTGTCACTAAACCAATGAATATTTACACAATTCTCTTACAATTGAATTAATTCATTAAAAACATTTACACTTTCGATAAAAATGAAAAACAATTTCCAAAAATATATTTAACACACTTTCAATGGATTGAGTTTTACGACTCTAATGAACTAAAAGGAAAAAATCGCAACTAATGAACCTCTTTCGCCAAATTCTGTAAAAAGAGTTGTTGGACCATGATACATTTGATTTAATTATGACAAATAGAGAGTTGCTTTACTTTAATCAGGTTATCGTTTCCATCCAATTGATCAAAGTTTTGCTTTTTATGCTCAAAATAATTGAAATTTATATTCAAAACTTTGTTTATCCAAATAACTGATTGAAGTTAATTAGATATTCGATAAAATTGAGTCAACTTATAAAAAGTGTTAACTTTTGGTTTAATCATTAAATTAATTTAAAATTTCAATAAATAACAAAAATTGATTAAGGACATAATAAATGAGTACTCTAACTTGTATTTTAATAGAATAAAACAGACCAATTCTTAATTATTTGATTGATCTAGATAAAATTATTATCAAAATATTTATGGCTTTAGAATTTTTCTTCTTTTTTAGGAAAAATAAATAAAATAATAATAAATCTTAGATTAAAAATAGATTGTATTTTTTGAATGTAATAAAAATTCATAATTGGTTGAATGAAATTAGGAAATCGATAAAATGAGCATGGTCATTGATCATTATTCCTTCCAAAAAGTGGTCCACATTTAGTCGACATTTAGTTGACGTGATTTATGTTTGTGTCGATTGTTGTGACTTATTATTGGCTGATTTGAAACTAACCCCAAATATAACCGCAATATATGACTCAAATTCAAAACAATTCAACTGATTTTAAATCATTTATTCAAATATTTATCTCTTTTTAAAAGTTTATTAAATAATATTATCCATGGATTCCATAGAAAGACTTCGAGTGAAGAACAGCGAACTTCTGAAACAATTAATCGAAACTCATTTGTCTTTTATTATTGACTCCGAGTTTGATATAAATTTGATTCAACAGAAAAACAACAAAAGAAAAATGGGATCCAATTGTGAGTCCATTTATTTAATTAATATCTCATTAGTTGAGTCCTTCCGACCATTAAATTGTGTTAAACCGAAAAAAAAATTAGTTATTTTGAGAATTACTCCGATTAAGTGAGACTCGAATCAGTTATGTCTGGCTTTGAGTAAAACAAGAGTTACTCCTCTTTTAGTTTAATTATCCTTTAATTTACACATTATTTGAATAAAATAAATGTTAAATAAATATTTGATTTTATTGAAAGCCTCGATATTTGGGTCGACTTTGACTCAGGAGGGCATCTGTTCGGTCCACCAATTGATTCAATTCATCACAAATCAGAACAGTTTGTATTTCATCTACTCTTTCGACAGACATATCGTTCACTCTTTTATACATTTAATTTCAATTGATTTATATTTTATTGACTTTTAATCGCAAATCACAGATATAGTGATGGAAGGGATCTTTCGAAAGTCTGGAAGTGCTTTAAGACAAACAGAATTACGGGAATTGATATCTTCGGGCACAACAGTGGACTTATCGGCCAATCGGTTCACAGTTCACGACTGCTGTAGTGTTTTGAAAAAGTTTTTGTCAGAACTTCCGGAACCTCTTCTCACAGAATCCCATTTCGAGCTCTTCCAACGCATATCTCACATAAGTCCGGATCAGTTTTCGCCGAACAAAGCTTACGCCAAAAAAGTGACAGCAATTCAATTACTTCTTCTGTTAATTCCGGCCCCAAATCGCCAATTATTGAGAGACTTATTGAGTTTATTCGAAAAAGTCATTCAAAACAGTGCGACAAACAAAATGAGTTCAACCAATTTGGCGACGATTTTCGTTCCCCACCTCTTCCTTCCCCGAAGTTTCTCTGCTTTGGAAATACAGCAGAATTTGCATTCATTTACATCGACACTGATTTATATGATCGACAATTCACACCTTATATGCCAACCGCCCCAACATTTGGTCAAAGATGTAGAAAAACAGTTACAAGTCATTGATTTAAATAAAGACCGGATTAGTTCCAGTTCTTTAGCACCGGTTAATGCCAGCCATCAGTTTTGTGTCACCGATAAGAATGTAAATACCGACGACTATACCGCCAAACAGGTAATCATCTAAAAGTTTAGTCCAATTATCACTTTTCTCAACTATTTATGTAATTTGTGGAACAGATGGCAGAACTCTATGCTTACCTCCAAAGTATGCCCAAAACTGGAACTCCAATGAAGAAAAAGTGGATCAAACGTTTCAATCGAGAGAACGGAAAGGGAACTCCACTTCTGAAGCAAAAGAAAGCCGATTCCGAGAAGAAACTAAGGTTTGGAGATATGCTTAAAGCCGGACAACAATTCCTTTTCGGCAGTTCTGACGATATCTCCAAACAAAATAAAGTCAATAAAACACTTTTCTATGACTCTAACCAAAAAAGTGAAGCGAATGACAAACAGGTCTATAAGATGTTGTCTCCAATTAAGACCCAAACCATTGATAATACTCTTGGAGGCGAAGAAAGTCCACCGAAGTCTGAAAGCGTGACACCAATCAGTCTTAGTCTGGAAAATGCCAACAAAAAAGTCCGATTAAGTGTACGCAAAGTTAGAAACCGAGAGCCTCTTGTTATGTAATGCCTCCAAATCTCTTCACTCAATATCTTTAATGAATTTGTAATGAATTGTATATAATATTTAAAATAATTTCTTACGAATTATTCATTTTAATCGACAATTATTTTATACTCCATTTGTTTATTTCATTTGAAATATAAAACATTTATTCCAAAAATTTAATGGTTTTCTCATCAAAGAGATTACTCCTCATAATACTGACCAAAACCTCATTAATTTCTACTACCCGTCCATAAAGAAATCAATATTGAAATTAACGAGAAAAGAGAGCTCAGCACAGGTCACACATAAAACAGTTTATAAGAAATATAATAAACTAATAGATAACTACCAAAAGGCAGAGAACATTATCATTGATCACTTCTTCACTGACAATAAATACAAAGTGATTAATTGAAGAGAACCTTGATGGTCTGATCAAGTAACCAGGGTGAAAACAGTCAACATAATGGAACAGAAAACAGAAATTCTAGTGTAAGGGATGGGCATTAAATCAATTTTTTCTGATAATATTCAAAGTTGGTTACCATTTGTTCATTAGTTCTGAAGAAGTCTTCAATCAAACCATTAATAAAACTATTGAAAGGATGAGAAATATTTGTGAAATAAGAACTTATTTTTCAAATGTTTTGAGTTTTTAGAATAGTTTTAATGATTAAAAATAAATTTTCTTTAAATTATTTTCGAATATAATTTGATTTTTGCAAACATTGAAAAACAATCGATTATTTGACTAGTTTTTAGTGATTTTAGTGATGCCTCGAAATGATTCTCAAGAAGAATAAGGTGTTGTGATTAGTCGGGTCTTTCCCGCAGGAGTTCCTAAAAAAATATATAAGATATTGAAAAATCAAAGAGTTGGCAGAAAACATACCCCTTGTGGTCAAAAGAATTGGTTCTAATGTGTGATACGATACCAAATCGTTGACAGTTTTAAAAGTCTGCGGAAAACAAATTGGTTTTGAGTTTCAAATGAAATTTCTCTCTATTTTACCGAAAAATGAAACAAATAGACAAAAATGTGTTAAAAATTACTTTTTCTCTGGACTTTTCTTTGCCAAGAGCAAACAGATTATCCGGTCGTTTGCGAATATTCAGATGAAATACCCTTCCGTTGTGATATATGGTCAGAGTGTAGGGATTGCTTTTTCCGGCTCTTTTGCTTTCCCTGACTAAGTAAGCTCCGTCTTCATCCTGTGTCATGAGAAGGGCCTCTGCGTCCTCCCTCTCCACCGTATGAAACCACTCAAAATTTCGAAGAGATTCAGTACTCGTTTGTGACTGAGATAATGGTGGCAGTGATGGCAACGGTGGTAATGGTGGCAGAGGACGGGTTGTTATTCCTATTATAAGTGAAATAAATTTGTTTAATACTTCTAATTAATGCCATTTTTGACGACTCGTTGTGTAATATAATTGGAATCCATTCATAACTTAAATATATCAGAGTTTACAACCAAAACAAGTTTACAACTCATGGCTTCTAAATATTTCGGACATCTTTTCAAATGAGTTGAGACTCCCATTGATTGCCATTAATCTTAATTAAGTGAACATATTTTCCCATTTGATCTGCATTCCAGTTCAAGTGAACTTGATCATTTTACTAAAAAATGTGAGATAATATCTGCCTAAATGGAAATTTAAATGAAATGACAAGTCGTAGTGACTTTCATATGGTATGAGTTGCACATAGATTAGCACCCAATTTAGCATGCTCCCTTTCCTTTTAAATGGGTAGATATGAGAGAAAATGTTAGCAAGAATTTAGAGATTCTCTAAATTGTAAGCAAAATATTAACTGATAGAGCAAATGAAAGAGAAATTACCCAGACTATTGTTGCTGTTAATTGTTTCGGATGTAAGCGATGGCGAAGTGTTTTCGTCCAAATGGTTGTCCAAATCATGTTTGTCTCTATTGTTGTTTTTCTTATCTTTTGAGTGTTTGTTCCAGTTTTGCAAATTGGGGAACACGTCTGCGATTCGAGATTTACTCCGAGAGATATTGACCGCCGACTCTTTCACTTTAGGCAAAGGAGGTCTTTGACTCATAGGCAACATATCAATGGTTTGGTTCTCATTCACAGTTTCATAATTTTCTTCCATATTCTCATTGAGTGAGTCCTCCTTTTGTTTATTTTCGAGGAATGGCTGGTAATCACTTTCGAATCCATTGACAGAACACTGACTTAAGGTTTGAGAAGATAATGACCGCGAGTTTCCAACCGGAGACTCGCCATCTCTTAGACTATAACTTGTGCTCTGAGAAGATATGGTGGACGAAGAATTCTTCCGTTTCCGGTCTGTAATTATGGGCGCATTCGGTGCCAGATATTCATCTTCAGTAAGAATTTGTATCGACTCATAATTTTCCTGATCTTTAGCCATAGAGTCTGTCAAATGACTGAGAGTTTCGTTAAAAAGTGCGTCGAAATCAGTTATAGCACTAATAGACGGCGAGACCGGTGGGGGTGACTTTGGTAGAGGAGGTGGCGGAGGCTCTGATGGCGGCCTTTTTATTAACGAATTATTATTTATTGGTTTAATCGCATAGTTTATGAATGGTTTGCGAGGAATGCTTTGACACAAACAATATTTTTAGTGATTTTTTTTATATTTCTTTATGAAAACAGACTTACATTTGAGGCTTATTTTTAGGCACTTCAGGCTTAGTGGAGGGGGGTTTCGGTAATATCCTGGGACTGGGTTTAGGCTTTGGCGTAAGATCTAAACCATTGGCACAACTTTGATGTAAAGAAGTTTTGTTTTCAAACTCTGTCTTAACTAAAACTGAATTTTCACTATTCGTGCGATCAATCAATCGATCAAAAACTTTAGACCCGTTCGGAGAGAGTTTGGTCTCCGAAGAGTTTCCGCCACCACTTGTTATTCTGAGCTGACTCTCATCGAGTGACCTGAAAGAGCCACTACTCGTGCAATCACTGACCGGTTGGTAAACCAAATCTTCACAACTCTTTTGTTGATTTACTTCGAAAACAAAGTTTGAATTTATGGAATCGAATTCCTGGTGAAGAGACTGATCAAGAGACTGATCCAGACCATCATTTTCATCTGAGTCATCCTCGTCGTCGAAATCAGAACCCCATCCGACGTCATCGTCGTCGTCATCGTCTGGTAAAACATTTTAATGGTTTTTTTCTCTAAAGAGGATAATTATCATGGTCAAAATGAATACCTGTTCGTGAAGTGTTCCTATTTTTAGAATGATCTTTGATGTTTTCCACCAATTTCTTTGCATTACAGGCCTGAGTCTTACACTCATTAATGCATTTAACTATTTGTCTGTAAAACAATAGAGACTTAAAAATGTGGAATTAATCTGCAATTTATAAGAATAGAAAAGTAGTACTCATTTGCTCACAATTCGTGGCTTTCATTATATTAATAGAAGGGGTCGTCGACTCTGATTTGATTTAATTTGTTCTCACAATTTGTAACTTTTCGGCTCTTTTAGACAATTGATTCAAATATTATTGCTCTCAATGAAGACCTTTCTCATTTTCAAGCTCTGCTTAAATTATGCTTAAAACGGACTATTTTTCAGCAAAAATGAATATAATTATAAGTTTGGAAATCGCATGAAAGCTATGAGTCCTTTAGTTATCGATTTTAATGAGTCCCGAGTATTGCAATCGATTTTATTGAGAAATATATTTCATGGGTTTAACCAAAACTAATAGTTAGGGTTTGACGGAAATCAATGTTTGAAGGAAAGAGAATCACATCCGTAATACTTCTCAATATATTTCTCTCATTTATTAATGAAAATATTTGTTTGTCAGTCATTTAAACAATAATTAATATGTTATTAATTTTGTCTGAATAGAAGTTAACCAAAATTAATAGCTTTAACGGATTGGGGGCTAAAATACATTAGTAATAAAAATATTAACTTATTCTTGAATTGTTGGGCAGCCGAGAGGTTTTTATAGGACAAAAATTAAACTAAAGGAACCTGTTGTGAAGCGCCTACATATTAGGTTTGGCGGAAAGCGGATCATTTCTCTCAGTATTTTGAAAATTTGAACGAAATATCGAGGAATCGTTTGCTGACATTACACATAAACTGAGCCATTCGTGCGAACCATTAGTTTGAACAACAATTTTAAGACTATAGTCAACAAAATCACCGGTTTTTTCGTAAACAGACGAACATTATATGTAATGCATAAGTAAATGGATTGGAGTCGAGTGGAGTCAATCATCACAACTAGACTGTAGTTGAAAATAGTTTACAATATAGATATCAAAAGTTCACCACTTGTTTACCCAAAAAGATTTCAGTAATCATTAAATCATGACTTCTGAGGAAATGCCAAAAATTAGAATTACTTAAAAAAAAAATTATTTGAAAAAAATTAATCAAAACCTTCGAGAAGTCTATAAAAGAGAGCGGTTTTGTAATTTTGACTTAAATAAGCATAAATAATAAACTAGCACGAATATTTGGAATTCTGACTCTGAATGAGTGATCTTTGCACTCGAGAGTACACAAAGAGGATGTTCTCTTTGAAGAATAACAGTTACTTAAATAAAGCGATTAAATGAGGTATACCTTCTGAAGTATCTCTTCATGGTTGGCCACTCAGCCCCCCTGAGTGAATCAATCTGGTCGTGAAGGTTCGACAGCGAAAGTCTTTTGTTATCCATTTTTGACTAACACTTAGACTAAGAGTAATGTATTTACTAAACAATGGTATCAATGATATCATTAAAGTTTGCGTCACTTTTATCACAATCTCTGTCAACATTCAGACAATTATACGAAAATTGAATCCATTTTCATTCGCTTATCACTTATCAGATAATTTAATAATACAATACTTTGATTAATAAATTAATTAAACGGCTTTCAAGTGAACAGTTATGACAAAACACTTTATGATTCAATTGTCAAAACTTAATGAACTGAATAATTAATTGAAGTTAAGTCACAACAAAATTGAATCAAAGTTTTTTGAATTAAGTTTTTGTCAGAAAATACGGTTCAAAAGAGACTGAAAAGAGAGCAAACATAAGAACAGGTGAACTAAACTCCTATGGATTGACGCCTTACGCCTCACAGACATCACATCTGGAGAAACAATTTCATAGCAGAACAATAAATACGATAAACATTTTTGTGATAAATTGATACTAGGCAATATTTGGCAATATTTGGCAAATACACCTCTCAAAGTAGACCTCTGAAAGACGAACACTGTTTGCCAATCGAGTTAATCGCAACACATTTAATATTTCATTTAATGGCTGAATGAGGAAAACGAGGAAATTCTTGAGCCAAAGAGACTGAAAACTTTTGCCGCTTTCAGTCTAAACAAAGTCTGTGCCTCAGAATTGATGTCTAAAATATATTGCAGTCAATGTCTGACTATTTATAGTCTTTGGGGACACTTGTGTTGGACGAACACAATATGCTTTTTGTGGTAAATGTGGTAAAAGTTCATTAAAACAATATTTTAGTTGAGAGCACAGCACAACTCGACTCAACACTAAACTAAACTGTGAGGCAAACTGTGGAATGCCTTCGAAAAGGCGACTTACGTTGCACTCTAAGGGGAAAGCATATGACCCTCTTTAGATGCCAGGCATCTCCTGAATGGCTAAGAAAAAGTGGTTTGCAATGGTGTTTGCGATCCTACTATTCAAAGGTGGACTCACTCGAGAAAAAATGTTTAAGAAATTGCGATTTTTATTTAGCCTTTTCTAAACAATCGCTGTTAAGCTACAGATGTACTCATTTTGATTGCAAGTGTATTGGAGTCCGTTTTTTATTCGATGCCAAACCTATTGTATAATCAATGCATTCGAGTGTAACCTAAATCCGAGGCAAAAGCCGTACTTCTCGGAGGGATTGCTCTTCGATTCAAAGTTCGAATTTTGTCGATCACTCAGACGTCTAAACATTTTCATAGGAAAAAACTTTTTTCCGATGTAATGATAGCGACTGGTTTTCATTCCAGTGCTAGTGTTTGGGGTAGTGCTGTAGTGCTCCACTTTATTATATCATTGTCTTAAGTAAATCAAGAGTTGGGACAGTAATTGCTGTTCTGTTCACATATTCCGAGAGAGTGAACATATTTTCATAAAAAACTACATAACTCTCTAATTAAGGTTCAGTAATGTCTATAACTAATTATTTAATGACTATTGTGTCCGACAAATGTTTGAACGTAGAGATGAAAAACAGTTTATTACAGTTATAATTATGTCATTAGTTAGGAGTCATGCGAACCACTAATAGCGTCATAATTGCAGACAAAAGCATTTCTCTCTTATTATCTGAAAAACAATTACCAAAACCAATTCAATATCAATAATAAACTTCCGTAAAATTTCTTATCGATAACTATGAGTACTAAGAGTTGACATCAAATCAAATAATTTTAATTTTTGTAATATTTTCCCCGAACTATAAACTTGTTCTCGAAATTCCTGTATTTTGTTTGTATTCAAAATTTGTTAGAAATTGATTGACTCTAAAATCTCAACTGACTTTCAATTCATAATTTATATAAAAGAGCGACAAAATTAACACAATTTCTATCGATAAAAAAGGGTTGAATTAAAAGAAATAAATAACAAAAAGACGTAAAATTTGATTACAGATTCAGCGATTGAAATGAGTTAACCCTAAAGCTATTTCTTGATCTTATTGTGTAGTTTCAGAGTTTTCAGGAGAAAAATAATTATTGTGTTATAAAAGCAATTCTTTCGCATCAAAATTAAGGTTATTTTGTTAAACGCTCGTCATTTGCATTACTGGTGCGACTCAGTCCACAACCGACCCTAATTGCACGGACTATGGCTTGTTGTGAGAACTATTCATTTTGTGAGAGAATTGTCGATCATTTCGATTGTAGTTCAATGGTCTCAACAATGGTCTCAACAATTCCTCAAATTTTTTCACATTTTTTTCATTCAAATCTCATTCTGAGACAAATCTTTGGAGCAAATCAGTGAAGAGTAAACACATTGAATAAAATCAAAGGCAACCCATGTTTTGGTTGCAAACATTGTCTCACATATTCTCAATGAATGGCTCAGCTCTTGAATGAGTCGCACTGTAAGCCTATGAGAGCACTGTTGCCTTTGCTTATGCCTTACCTTCTTCGGCCGATTTTCAGTTCCGAGAATGTAATAACCAGATCATCGCTCAGCTCCTGAAAAGAGAATCAAATTCAAATAGTTGTCATCTTTGACAGTAATCAAAGTTGATTGGCCTGTCTTATAGTAACGGATAATTCATTTAATTGAGTTTAAAAACGCCAATACAGTCAATACTCGTTTTAATTGCCGACATTAGCCAAAGGGGTTATAGATTTGAATTGAGTTCTAAATTCGGTTCGTAATAAACACGAATTTTTTTAACCAAATATTTTCTCTGTTTTTCATTTTTAGTAATTTTTTTTAAATTTGGAGTTTTATTCCATAAATTATTCATTAGTAGTAATGACTGTATTTTTTGCACAAATCTAATGTAAAAAGTTATTTAAAAATTTCAATTAAAAGAGTTATCCTTGGACTAAAAAGTGTGGGACCCGTCTCACCAATAGCTTAGCGCCAGTAATAGCCCTAATCTTGAAGGCTTGAAGGCAATCATGAAAATCCTCCTACAATTACAATACAATTATAATAACAACTTTTTTGTTAAAAATATTTGATTAATAATTGAATTAAAAGTGAATACCTTTTGAAGCCATTGGAGTAACTGTTGGTTAGACCACTTGATTACTACGTTCTTCGGGGGAAGTCTTGCCATTAGTTTGTTTTCCAATATTTAAATCGGATTAAAAATTGAAATTAAAAATAAATTTTGTTCATGAATTGGGTTAATTGAATGCATTGGTAAGTTTGAGCGCAACACAAATTCATAATCGGATGCATTTCCTATTTAATGATGAATTTCTGAATAAATAAAATAACAAAAAGGTGTGTCCTCTGCAATAAATTGTCTGAAAAATCATTATGTAATCAGTAGTAGTGTTCTACTGGATGAGAGAGTACCATGCAGCTTTTGCTCATTACCAACGCTTTCCTTTAGACGTCAAATCACTTACAAAACAGATTCAAATGAATTAAACATTTTTGAGATTTTTCTCGAAATCTGATTTTTGTCTCAAATTTCAAAGACATTGAATTTAAAACTCTTTTAGAATTAAGTTATTTGAGAGAAATGCAAATGTCTTTGCATTAAATGGTTAATTAATTATCAGTGAGCATAACCCAGGATAACATAACCTAGCTTCTTTAACACGAGTGACTCACAATCATTGCATTTATTATCTTCTGCACGAAATGCTCAGTGAATTAAAATATTGTTTGAATTTTGAATACAAAAATAATATGTGATCGGAATGAGAGATGTGCTAGTTCATCTTATTAATCTTATTAAGATTCTATTTTGGCTGAGGTTCGTAAAAAAGAGTATCTTTTGTTTTTCAAACGAATTCTAAAAAATGATCCGACAAATTAGGTTTGGTTTAGATTCAAGACCTGATAGAAGCCTATGATTTAACTGAAGAGAAAAGCCTCTAATGAATAGTTACCTACTTTTAAATGATGTCGACTATCGTTCGACTTTTGGTTCATCAATCAAATCCTCAAAAATTGCTCCAATCGGTGGTTCCCATTGGATCCCACTTCGGATCTCTCTTTTAATCTGTGCCCCAAAGAAACAAATAGATTGTAGTACTCGAAGACCATTAACATTGAAAAGTGACAGCAAATTAATCATCGATTTTAACCCAAAATAAATTGATTTCTGTTTTTAAATTGATCCTGGCATAAATATATATCTCAAAACCATTGTAGTTAAGAAACTCCATTAAACTAAATCGAAGACTAATTTAAATTGAAATTAGATATTCTTTTAAAGAATATTATCTAGTAGACTCTACAATGTCAATGTAGAATTGTGTTATTGAGTGCATAAGAATATGAGCATATGAGCATATGAGCATATGAGCAAGGTCCAAAAGTTGTATTCGTCAATAACGTAATGGTTGAGAGCATTGAAAGCGTTTGCGCACAAAATGTATGCTTTGTTTGAGTTTTCAAAACAAACTTATTTTAAGATTACGTCGACTTTTAAATGATTCCGAAAAATGGATAAAAAATCGGTTTTGGACCAAAATTTTTACCAAGATCACTCCGCAGAAAAGGAAAACATTCACTTGCATGTGATCAACGATGTGAAAGACAACTTCAGTGATGTGATAACTGCTCCCAATTCGGAGACGATTAGCAAATCAGTGGAAAACCCAGACATTTGTTTAAATCATTCGTTAAATGAAAATAAATTAATAAATGAATTGAATTCTGAATCAAATCCTCTGATTATTAAAAATAAAATAAAGAATCAAAACAACGGAAAAGAAGTTGCGTTCAGTCAGTAATCCATTGATTTATATTCAATGACTAAAATCTGTTTTGTTTTCAGGATTTTCCTCTTTATTTGATTACTTGAGAAGTGAACTGAAGAGGAATTATATCCTCGAAAATGATGAACAAAGATATACAGAAAGACGCGAAAAGTTTTACATATTTCTAAGGGTTCCCTTGCAATTGGAAAAGGTATTTATTTGGCCTTTCTCATTTATCTCATTTCTCTCATTTGTCTCATAATTGTTCCTCATTTGTCACAAATCAAAACAAATACATTAAAGTCATATTAGTCTAATTTAGCATGCTCATTCGAATGCTCATGTGTTCATATTTACGCTTAGATGAGGTTTAGTCCATACTTTCAGTTATTTATCATTGATTTTCCATTTTTGGTCAATTTTATTATCGATTGAATCGATTTTTGTTCTTATTTTGGTTTTCATTGAATTAACGAATAATTTGAATATTTATCAGTTTTTATGCTACGGTTTCTTCCAATGTGTGGACGCATTTCTCTTCGTCTTTACTTTCCTTCCGATCCGATTCGGTCTTTCGATTTGGCACTTAATCAACAGATCGTTCAACAAATCCATTTGGTATCCGATCTTATCTACCATTTGACTGAATTTCTCTAAAAACCAATTTTCATGAATTTCAGTCTAATATCGGGTCAATCATTGGAAATGTCGTCCCCTTTACTGCCATTGGAAGGGTTACAGCCCTCAGAGATCTGTGATCTGATGAAAGGGGTTATTGTGATCTGTGGTGTATTCCTCATGAGTTATGTGGACACTTCGATGTTATACCATATAATCAAAAGTCAATCTGTGATTAAACTCTACATATTCTTCAATATGTTGGAGGTATTGATCTTTAAATTATTGAGAGTTCAAAACAAAACCATTAAATTCATGCAAATAATTGGGAATCGCTTTAAGGCATATCAAAAGTTGAATTACTTTTAATCGATTCCATCGAAACCCCAATCAATGGATTGAAATCTCGTTTCCATTTCAGGATTTTATGTGGGTTTCGGTGATTAGCACTTATCTAATGAAATACTAATTTATATTAATTAAAGTTTGGAAATCGATGTCAAACAGATTTACTCCGTTTTTATTAAACTTGAAATTTAACTCAGAATATAAGGAATGCCTCAAAGGTTTCACTGTTTTCTTCTTTTATTAATGAAAATTAATTGTATTTTTATATAAATTTATCCGATTTTCCAATTAATTATATTACACGATATCTAATCCCAAACTCTATTTGCGATATTTAGACCAAGATCATTTTCTTTATCATTGCTCTGCGCTATTCTCTCTAAATAGAGTTCATCGCTGATAATGAAATGACCCAATTGTTGACCAGACCCTAATTGGCAGCCAATGAAAAAACAAATCAGAGGAAGTGGTTTGACCACAAATTTTAGTTAACTCTGACTATCCCTATGACCGCACCCACCCTTCCTTTAAATAGCCTTCAAATGGAAACCCACTCAACAATTCTTTTCCATTTATATTCAAATTCTATTTTTTAAAAAACCTTTCATTTATGAAAAACAAAAGGTTGCGGACAAACTACTGTCCTCTTTTGGTCAGGACATCTTAGATGCCTTATTTTGGACGGCAAATGAACCTCGTGGCAAAAAGAGAGAGCACCTGGGGGTTATCCCTCATTTGATGATGGCCATCCTTTATGTTTGTGAGTAATTCAGCTAAATATCAGTTATTTGTAGTTATGCCCAAAGGCTACCAAATTTTTTTAATATAGGCCTCCAGAGGGGTGCAGGGGGAGGGGGTATTTTTCCGACCACTCAAAAAAATCAAGGGTGGGTGGGTTGGTTGCGTTTAGTTACCAATCTTATATACTACATATTACATTCTGTAAATGCAGTTAAAAAGTAGCTTGCTTCAATTCTATTGAAAAGTCTAAAAATATTATTAGAATTTCAAACATTTAAAAAGAAGGATTGAACAAGTACAAATTGGCAATTATTTTCTTATTCTAAAAATTGAATTTTAATTTCAAATTGGATGTGATTTCAGTTACGCACAGTCTTCTTGTGCTGCTTCAGGCGACCACTTTGAATGTAGCCATCAATTCCAAGAATAAGGCACTCCTCACAGTTATGATGTCTAACAACGTATGTCTACTCTTTGAAAATTTTGGAGCAATTCTCTAATCATATGATTTGATAGTTTGTAGAACTGAAAGGAATGGTATTCAAGAAGTTTGAGAAAAACAATTTGTTTCAAATGTCGTGCAGTGATGTTAGGGAACGCTTTCATTACATAATCCTTTTGGTTGTTGTCATCATTCAAACGATGAAAGAATACAATTGGAGTGAAAAACAGTTTTGGATTTTATTTCCCGATTGTCTCCTCGTCTTTGTGGCCGAGATTTTTGTCGATTGGTTTAAACACGCGTTTGTCACCCGATTTAACGAAATATCTTTCGATGTCTACGAACAGTACGCCATTAGTCTGGCCTATGATTTGGCCTCCAGTAAACTCAGGAGTGTATGAAATCACTTTCATATTCTTTATATTGATTTTAATCATTTTGTTTGTCAACCAAATGACAGGCTTTTTCAGATCATTCCGATTTAGTTTCCAGAAGAATGGGTTTTATTCCGCTCCCACTCGGAGTTCTGGTCATTCGTATATTCAGCGGATCTTTTAATTTGAACTGTTTTTATGGCATTCTTTGTCTATTCGTCTGTTATTTATGGTAAGTCTTATTATTGTCTCAGTTTTGATGATTTAATTAATCTGTTGTTTGTTTAAAAAGTCTGATGTCTTTCAAACTGGTGGTGAATATAGTTCTGTTGGGTCAGGCCTGCGATCTCATCGATGCTCACAGAAAGACTTTGGACAACAAAGTGGGCGCACTTTCCCGTCAATACACAAGTCTTCCTGCGAGTCGTCACAACAGCGCTGAAGATATTCCATCGGTTGTGTCGGCACATCCGAAGAGCACTCCACATACTCCCAGTCCAAGCGCGAGATCTAGTTTGACAGATATTACAGCACAGGCGGCAATAATGCAGGAAACCCTCGAGTCCTCTATGATATTCTCTGACAGCACAGTCAGTCTCAACAGTCTAGACATCAACGATGGTATGGCTGTAGGACTTGCCGTTCAAAGCGATCCCAAACGTAAAGAATTGGTCCAAAAATCGATTTTAAGACAAAGACATTTAAATAATGAATTCAAAAGAAGAGTTTCTCTTCAGGAGGTCTCATCTGATCCGTCGATTATTCCTTATTTAGACTTATCTTTAAATGAAAATCAATTCAAATAAAATTAATTTATTTCTTATTTAATATACTTATGTTGTCTTTCATTTGCTTCGGTTTCTAACCTTAATTAATAATGTTTTGCGGGGGATATACCTCTCACTCTATATCTTAGGCTTGTGTCCAAACTTTCAGTTCTCATAGATTTCCATTTCGTGGATATATTTATGACAACTGTCTTATGGTTCTTATGATATGTGCGCTTAAAATATGAAGAATTGTTTTATTCATTTCTCGAAATAATCCCTTTCGAGAGACTAACCGGTGATCGCATTGCCATCAATCACACGATTAATGCTCAGAAAAAGAATGGATCAGTCATTGAGTCTATCAATGATTGCATAAGAAATTTTCAGAACAGTATATAAACGAATTGTTTTTTCAGATTCACTATATTTCTGTTTCTTATCTCATTTCAACTGATATTTGAGACCAATATTTGCTTCGAAATGATTTCTTCCAAAACTCTGATGATCTTAAGTGTGTTGACAGTGATTATTGCCCTGACTTCGGCCTGTTTTATAACTAACTGTCCTCCAGGAGGTAAGAGATCAGCGCCCAGTCATAGAGAGAGCCCCAAAAAACAGGTAAAACCTTATTAATTTATAATTTGAAGCCTAACCATTGGGTAATATGCAGTGCACCCGTTGTGGTCCTTCTGGAATGGGTCGTTGCTTTGGACCAAACATATGCTGCGGAAATCCAATCGGTTGTCACTTAAACAATAGATTTACAGCTGTTTGCAGTACCGAAGACTATAGCCCTCATCCCTGTTATAATGAAGGAAAGGTGTGCGCCAATGGCAAAGGAGTCTGTGCTTTGGAAGACACCTGTTGTACATCAGGTAATATGAAAATCGAATTTTTTCGAGTATTGACTATCGGTTTCCTTAATAGACGGATGTTTTGTCGACAAACAATGTCAACAAAATCTAATGAAAGCCTCAAACGAACAGAAGATTTGGTCGAATGCTATCGAAACTGGTTTTTAATGCTTTCAAATTTCAAACTTATATTTGATTTGGTTTTCAGTAGAATATAAAAACTATGTTCTGTTCAGTAAAACAACGATAAAATCTATTTTATAATTTCAAAATAAATTATCGCTTAATAGAAAATAAACTTGAATTTCAAACTATTTCTCAAATTTATTGAATTATTGAAAAATAGAGATCCAGTTATATATCCACTGATAACTAAATATCTTTATTATAAAGCTTTTAGTTTTCAATAACCAGAATCTCGAAAACATTTATATCGTTTAAATGAATGAAACGATTTTTATATTCAATTAGAATTATTAAAATCGATGTATTTATAGGACATTATATTTGAGTGATTATACAGTGATATATAGACCTATAGATCGTTAGATGTCTTGTGATCTTATTGTCCAACAGATAGAAATCTGAAGGCATAGCAACAAAACAGATCATTAAATTACAATTAGTTTACATAAATAAGTGACGAACCGAACACTTATACACAACACTAGTATTGATTTATCGATAGCCAAGAATATTCTAAAGAGTGTCAAAACAAATGTTTTCTCTCACCAATAGTTTACTAGAACTGTAGTGCAGTCTTTTTCAAGGGTGAGTCGTATAGGTTGGGTATATTCACCGTTAGATATGTCTTAATCCAGAATAACCAAAATCAGTGAATCAGAATCAATGAAAGTCTGAATTATGTATTCACTTAAAATATTATCTATTTGTGTCCTCTTCGGACACTTACATGTGGTGAAGGCTACGCCACAGGTCTTGAAATTGGGTCAGTTTTGTCTTACATGACATTCGACTGAATGTTTCTCTATTTTAGGATTACTTTTGGACTACGAGTTCGATACGGTTAAGGCTATTACTAACCAAACCATTGATCGATTAATAAATGAATTTCGGGAACAACTCGTGAATAATGTTTCGATTGAAACCCAAATCTTTTCAGATTTTTCTGATTTTGAGAACGACGTGGAGGACGACCCCTCAGTTTGTAAGAATTATTTTAATAAACTTAAAATCAAATGACTGTCCCATCATTTTTGAGCAAATAGTTTCACATTTAATCCAAATTTAGAGAATTTTCACCACTTTTACAGTGGAGACAAATAGACATATTCTGAGTCTTCAAATAATAGTATATTCGTGTCAATCGGTTATTTCATTTATTCTTTAATATAATTTAATCCAATTTATAGAAGTTTTAATGAAAAAAATATATTTCTATTTTAATTAAATTAGTTATGATTTGAGACAAATTTTATTCGTTGTAATAATTAGGCCAACAATTGATGGTAATTATAAGTGCTTTGAAGTGCACCAAAACCCGACTCCTCTACTCTCTATTGCGAGAGAACTGTCCCTCGACTTTATTGCTCTCTATAATTGAGAATAACTGTATGCGACCCCAACCAGACCAAGGCATTGGATTTCCAGGTATTCTTTACTATTTTTTTATTAATTGCACTCATCTTTCAAGAGATAATTAAAATAAATAATTGAACGCGAATATAGTGATGACATCAGTGGATGACATAATACCAATGCTGGTCGACATGAGATACGATCAGATGAGTCAATGGGAACACATCTCTCTCATCCATGATTACAGATTGGGTCAGTTTATTAATAATTCATTTTAAATATTTTATTAGAATATTAATCAGATATATATTGATATCGATTGAAAACAGACGCAACGACTTTGAATAATCTGATCAAAGGTTTAAAAGAGGTCTCGGGTTCGGGAGTATTGCCCACAACAGTCACCGCTTATAAACTTTCGATCGATGAATACCAAACAAGTCATAGAATAAGTGAAAATGTTTTTGGTTTGAAAAATGGGCTAAACTTGACTCAAATATTGGACACTATCGCCACCGATAAGACAATGGACAGTCTTGTGGTGGTCGGTGGCACTCGAATGATAGAAGAACTGTTGTCTGCGGCTAATCAGAGATCACTGTTATTTGCACCGCGAAAGTGGATCGTTATACTGGTAGAGCACACCCCCAATAATTCAGAATTTTGGGAACGAATCAGTCCCATCGTCAGCACTACAGACGTTTCAATTGCCAGAAGAGAAGTTTCGGCGTATAGTGAATGCAGTGAACTGAAAGAGGGCTGTCAGATGAGACTCGCATTTGAAACACTTCGCAATGCTATCAAAAAAGTTATTGAACTTCCCTTTTATGACTTCAACGATACCAAACAAGTTAAAGCCCAGACCAAGAATAGAGTAATCGCTGAAATGAGAGTATGTATTCCTTAACAATTGATAAATCGAATAATTATCTATTAAATTATCTATTATATATTTTTTTCATATACTTTATCTTGAATTTGAGATATCAGTTAGAGTTAGAAATTAATTTGAACAAGATAATATCAAAATACAAGTATTGATTATATTTAATGGAATTATTGTAAATTTGACGAACAGTTGGAGTTGGGAACCGATCGTTCTTTGTCTTTGTTCTGTGGAAACTGCGATCGATATGTATTTCTTGCAATTTATAAGCATAGAGTCGGCTCTGAATACGAAAGTGAAGATGACTTCAATTTAGACCTAAATTCTGAGTACACCGTAAAGGTTGAGAACACTGGCGTTTGGTCCCCATTCAAGGGATTACTCAACGAGAATACTATTAGAGGCGATGCCGATGGAAATCTCAAAAACAGAGAAGTCAGAGTCGGTATAGTAAATGTAAGTCACTCTGAGATCCCTTCACTTATTCTGATTAATAAACAATCGATTAATTGTATGAATTTGATTGAAAGCAACTGCCGTTAGTGGAGATCATCCAAAACGAGAAAAAAGAAAACGTCGGACAGAATGGAACCACAGTTAATATGGTTAACGTGTTGTCTAAGAAAATGAATTTTTCGGTTTACTGGGAGAGAGATATTAGTGTAACTCTCGGCCGAAAGGGAAAAGACGGCAAATGGACAGGCATGATTGGTAAGCTCCTCGATGATCAAATTGAAATCGCCGCCAATGGTTATTGGAGGACTCAGGACAGAATGGATGTCGTCGATTATACATTCCCATTTGACTATGAAGAAATGTGCATGATGATTCAAAAGACCAGTGAAGATCACAAATACCTATTTCTGACTCCTTTTACATGGGATGTGAGTATTATTCTGAAGATACAAATTCATTCCATTTTTAATCTTTTTTTTTATTGATTTGAATTGAACTCAATTTTGATAACCGTTTATATTCTTATAATTGATTTAATGTTTGCAACGAAGGCGTGGGTCTGTATTCTGGTGACCGTCGTATTGATGGGTCCATTGCTATGGATTGTTCACCGGTCGAGCAAATACTACGATTACTACAACTTAAGAGATAGAAAAGGTTTGTTCAAACTGTCCAACTGTACTTGGTACTGCTTCGGTGCCATGGTCCAACAAGGTGGAGACCATTTACCCCTCGCCATTTCGGGGCGAATTCTGGTTACATTTTGGTGGCTGTTTGTGATCGTGACGGTGACCACCTATAGCGGCAATTTAGTCGCTTTGCTTACGTTTCCCAAAATTATTCATCCGATCAATAATTTGGAAGACTTGTTGACATATAAAAGTTCAATGAAATGGGGAGTCGATAAGGGGGGCGCTATGGAGGAGTTGGTGGAAACAGCTCAACACGGACCTCTCAAACAATTGAAGGAGAATATGATGTATTTCGAGAAGAGAGACGACTATATGTTTAATATGGTGAAGAACAGAGAACTCGCATTCTTGGCCAGTGATTCAGAGATCCGATATCTCATAACTCAAGAGTATATCAAAGACAACATCACTTGCAATATGATGATCGCTAAGGAG
>JAQGBD010001005.1:0-20281 GCA_034698165.1 Punctoribates punctum | reverse complement strand
TAGACATCTATTTGGAGGTCTGTTTCGCAATGGTTTTCGCCTCACTCTTGCAATACGCTATCGTCGGACACTTCTCGAAGAACACCAAAGACTCCAACAAAGTCTCAAATATGAGTCAAATGGAGAAAAACGAAAACTTGAGTGAAGAGGACTGTATCAATCGGAGGGTCCGTTCTGGTGGACCAAAGCCCGAACTTATTGACCTCTACTCGCGATGTCTGTTCCCAATCACTTTCTTTCTTTTTAATCTGATTTATTGGATAATGTCTTTAACCCTTTCCCGGGTGACTATCAACGGAATGATTGCGGCACAAACTTATTTAGGATATTGAGTACACCTTTTATTCAAGTTTTCTGTTTTCTGAAGATTTCTGTTGTTACCTAGCAATATTAATTACAATTAAATATTCATTGGCTTTTAAGATTAGGCAAGACAAATCAAAAATGAATAATGCTCACTTAATATTATTTTTCATTTTAGAATTCAATGCCTTATTATTGTACCAAGTTCAATAAAAACTTTATGAAATATATGCAAGAATTTGACCTCAAGTTTAAAAATATGATAAGAATTTTATAATTAAAGTAAAATAATTTAATAATTCTAGGCCAATTTTATGATAATAGACTATTGCTAATGGTGTTTGTCTGTCCTCTTATGCCATCCCTGCGATGAATCGCTATAATTAAAAGACATTAAAATAAGAAAAACAGATAAATTTGATTTTCAAATGACTTCATTCCATAATATTTTTGTCGATATTTATTCAGGTTTTGAATAACAGTGAATATAAAAAAATGGCTTTCCTCGCCTGGACTGATGACCAAGCCCATTTTTTGCAGAGATGGTTACCCGATGTAAACTTCATAGTAAATCGTTATCTTTACCAAATAAGAGATCGAAGAATAACCAAGAAAAATTACAAGATCAATTATTTTCTCCTATTTTCATATACTTATAATTTAATATTCATGCTAATTTCATTTAACAGTAGTAATCATCAAATTAAACACTATCTGTTCGACATTTCTCTCTACATGGGTGGCATATACCAGTACAATTGGTTGGCATTCTTCATGGGAGTATTTATGGGATTGATCTTGCTCAAAAGTCTTTATTTTACTTACGACGAGCGAGCAATGAGTTGGATAGAAGGCGTTGAACTAACACTAGGACCTAGTCTACTTGATCGTGTGTCATATGTGAAAAATAATCCAGATGATGTCAATAGACTGAGACGCTTCGCAAAAATATTTTACCCATTACAAGCATGCTCATTTATTTTTATAGGTAAGCCCAAAATAGTTTGTATTTTTAATGCCATTATAATTATTCTTCAATTATTTTGAATTTAAAAACATGCTTGCTCATTTTAGGAGTTGGTTTTTTCCTTATTCACATTTTTGTTTTGGTTCGTTATTATACAATTGAATCTACCTTGATATCTCTATGGCCACAGATAATAGCCGAGGTATCGATTCAATGCTTTATTCATGATTGTGGTCTCTGTATTTCAACGGGAGTGGCCATCGTTTATGGGGCCGTCCTCTTCATGAGGAACATCAACAAAAAGATTGAATACATATTCAAAGCCAAGAATACATTGAATAACATTGAAATTCATAAATACGTCAAACAATTCATTGAAGAGCACAACGACTACTGTCTTAGAGTTCACGATATGAATATGTTTTGGAGTAAAGTCTACCTGACATTTATCCTGATTATAACCCCGTTCAATCTGATGTGGGTCCATCAAATTCTGTTCGAAAATGTTAAGAATGAGGTCAGAATTGTGATGGGATTCGCCACAGTAGTCATGTGTGGCATAATAGTGATAGTACAGTTTGTTGTCGCCCTCCTTAATAAGCGAATACATAAATCAACTAAACTGTTGGCCCGACTCCAGTGGCGACTCAATGGATGGCCCTTTCGGTTGAATAACAAAATCAAATTAATGGCTTATTTCGAAAGACTCAGTAGTAATAGAAGAATAGGACTAACCCTCGGACCTACTATTGTCCTAACATTTCCTGTCTTTTATCAGGCAAGATTTGAAATTTTAGTTTCATAAATAAATCTTTTACTCTAATTAATTAAGATCTTGGTGAAAAACATTCGTTATTTCATTCTTGTGCATAAATTTTCGTCTTCGCTGAATGAGCAAGATTGAGCTGCTGCTGTTGGTGATAACCATATTTATTGTTCAAGGTACTATATGTGAAAGTCATTGATGAGAATTTAGCAGTGTCCTTTCTTATTGATTTATATATCTATTATTTGGTGCTTGATCAAATCGTAAAAAAGTTTGTCTAAAATTTTTATGTCAAAAGTTTATGAAATCATTTTTGAATATATTTTATGTTTTAATTTTGAAATATAAAAGACCAAACTTATGGAGAGAATCGACTCTATTCCTGGTCAACTAACACAGAAGAAACAAAAATAATCAAAATATTTGCATGGTAGAAAATATAATGGAGACCAATATGAATGTTTGATTCTTTACGTGAATAAATAATCATGTTAAATTAATTTTATTCAAACTTAATTATATAATTTACAAGACATTTGTATCAATCAAATTCCTGTTGACTATCGAATCATTTAAAGCATCATGGTCATAAAGACTGTTATCCTGGTCACTATTATATGTGATATAATTAAAATTATTGTTATAATTGTCATTGAAGTTAAAAAGATGATTATTATTATTAAGTTCAGAGAATCTGCTGGAGCGCCGGTAACTGTTGATTGAGTTGTGCTGCGAGTGCTGTGGCTTCTCATCGGGTATTCGACAGAAGGGAAGGAATGAAAATATTTCTCTCAACTCATTCCTCAAGTGTTTGTTTAAACCGAAATATATGAACGCATTGTAAATGACTGAAGACATGGCCAGCATATGACACGAGTAGAACACCATTGTGTTGTACCTGTCCTCACACCAAATCATTAATTAATATTCTTGTTATTATATTTGTATTTTTAACTGCCCTTTCTCATATAAGTAATCATGCTGCTGATCAGTTGGATATGAAAACAGCTTGTTTTTGATTAACATAAACGTACATGATAAAATTTTATTTATAGTAAAACTGCTAATTTTCATAAAAGCCTGCGTCATTATTTTGAAAATTAATGGAAAATTATACTTGGTATTTATAGCTGAGTAAAATTTATTTATGGGCACGTGTAGCATAAATTAAAAGTAACCTCGGTCACTTACCTGACTAATTTTGGACTAAACACAGCGTATAAGTGGAATAAATTGATTGGAAGCCAACAGATAGCAAAGACCAGGACAACAATGGCCAACATTTTGATGATCTTTCGGTCCGTCTTTTTGATCCGTTTTTGGATGTCGTGATCTCTGCGGCGATACTTTCGGCAAATCTTATTAATTATCTTAATATAGGCCACAGTTGTGATCATCAGAGGAATCAAATACTGAGTACTGAATGTCAGTAATGTAATGATCCGTTTGTAGTGGTGTTTGGGCTCCGGGTATACTGTGTTACAGCGGGTCATGTTTAACAGCTTATACTCCACTAACTTATTGTAAACGAGCTCGGGCGTTGAGAACAGGAACGCCACCAACCAGATCAGTTTGATTGTGATACTGATGGGCAGCACATTTGATATCCGTTGATAGAACCGGCTATTTATTGCCTGGTACCTGTCAATCGCTATTATGGTCATTGTGATCGAGGAGACGTATCTGCATAAAAAACGAGTAAATTATCTTGTCACATGAATGATTGATTCGAAAATAGCTAATTTATTTCCTATTCAAACAAGGTTTAATCTCTTTTTAAATATTCGACAAAAAGTTTTACGATTAAAATTAGATTTTAAATAGATAATATTTTTATTATTCATATTTTTCGAATTAGATGTGATAGAGTTGAATATTTAATTTCGAGTTATCTTGCAAAATCTAGGAGAAATAATTTTAAATTGAAGAGAAGTTTATTGAAAAATATTAAGAAAATTATTCAAGTTTTTGCCTTGCTGACCAGCGTCTGTTTTCATCAATTTAAGTTTCATGAAATTCAAACAAGGCGATTCAATTCAAATAATATCCTGTTTATATTTTTTTTGTTTTCATTCTCTCTTTGTTGACAATACAGATGAGTCTTAAGTAAAAATATTATGAAATAAAATTATTTAATTAGAAAGCAATTAAATAACCCGACAACAAATTGAATCTGGAAAAAACCAAGCCAACCAAACCCTGCTCACATATGCTTAAACATAACAAGGAAATATATCAATAAAATAAGTGTAAGTTGAGATTTTCCTCTCAAAAAATTCCAAAGTGTAAGGGATTATAATTTTTTATCTCGGTGTTAAATGCGAAAATGTTAATTAAGCTAGCTCTCTAGCATTTTTAATTAATTGCTAGCATTAATTATTTCGAAAACTCATTTCAACCGAGGAAAAATATTATTTTTAAAACTTATTAAGCTATTAAAGTTTTAGAATAATTTTATCAAGAAAAATCTGAAAAATCTTGATATTGATAATAAAATATTTACTAATATAACCGGATTAAAAAATGTTATGTTATAAACGAGGAAACTTTTAATAAATAAAACCCAACTCTAGTTTCTATTATTATTGTCACTCAAATTGTATGCTAACTTTCGTTTTATTGCAGGAATAAATAATTATAGCCTTAAGAAAATATGAGAAAATTAATTATTTTCTTCATATAAACAATCTTTTAGAATAAGTGAAGGTGAACTCAGCCGGAACTATGACCTTGCTATGTGATTATTAGCACGTAGATTCCATCAGAAGATAAACAAAGGATCTCTCTCTCTCTCTCTCTCTCTCTCTCTCTCTCTCTCTCTCTCTCTCTCTCTCTCTCTCTCTCTCCAAAATTTTCCACTTTTTAAGTTTACATATTTGAGTAAATTTTTGTTCAAATGAGACAATGTTTGCAATAATTGCAAAACTGTGAAAACCATAATTAGAGACAATAAAAAACAAATTAAACATTTAATGGGAAAAAATGAGTTTCATATGAAATCTGATCTGAATCTTAATTTGGATCAACGACTCAAAATTTAAAGAATTTTTTCAAAGACAAAAGTGCCACCACTTAACCACACCATTATTTATCACTTAACCCATTTGGGTATTACCCTTACCCCGAGCACAACCTTATTTAATAGAGTAAATATACAAATAGCACAGACTTCTAAACACAAAAAGGTTTCATCATTTATGTCATACGCTATACACACTCTATGCCTACATTCTGACTCTTCAAAAATTAATCTAGCTAATACTGTTAAATAGTTGCAACTCTTTATTTGTGAATATGGTTTCTTAGATTATCTATGATTTGAGACCAGTCTGGCCATCAAACTCAACAAAGGGAAAAGAATCTCCCCTAGCAAGAGTTGATGGTTTATAAACAATAAAATGTTTAGTAACCTTGCACACTAACAAGATTGTTTATCAAAGGAACACAGTGAAAAACAACCAAGTTAACAGGCACAAGCGACAGTTTTAAAGTTAAAACTTACACAGATGTAACTTGCACCGACGGCAATAGCTTGCAAAGAATCACACCGAATGGCCAATCGTTAAGTATAACCCTGATTATATTGAATGGAATATTGAACATGGTCATCATTACGTCCGAAACGATGATATTAGCCATAAGTATATTAGTTTTAGTCCTCATTCTCTTGTTTTTCAAAATCACAAAAAGCACTAAAAAATTTCCGAATAATGAAATCAATACTATGAGTGAATAAATTAGAATCATTGAGAAGTTATGGTCATTATTGTCATTTAATCTTGTCAAATATTTATTATTCAAATATTTGAGCAAGACCAACTCGGCGTCAGTAGAGTTTTTAATGAGACCGGTGGTTGAATTTTCATCGTTGAAAAAGAGGGGAGAATTAGTCGTATTGTTGTTTATCAATATTTTCAGCTCTTTTGAAGTTATTTCACTCATTTTTCTGGGATTTTCTTCTTGAAAAATAATTCAAAATTGCACACTTCGATTGTCAAGTAATGTTTCACAATTATCAATTATTATTCCCAACAATTATAAACAATGAACTTTTAGAAAATGTTTCCTTTTTTATTGGAAACGCAAAGAAAAACTTTTGAAATAAAACAAACTTTTGATGATAATAAACGAGCAGAAAAAAGTCTATACGTTGTCTGAGGGCCAGTCTGAGTGCGACACACTATGAGGACAGGTATGGGACAGGTGTATAGCAAATGAATGGTAAATCGAAAAATTTTGTTTTCGTTTCGAGCAAAACCTGTTTCGCTGTTCGGATAAACAGCATTACAGCTCAGCCTTGAAATACTGTTCGCTGGAAACTGAGCTTCACTTTTGTATTTCACGCTATTTATTTGGATTATAATTTTTTGATCAAGTTCAATCAGGTCGTTAATATTGATTTAAATGACCATTGCAATTTTTATTAGCTTAAATTTATTTTGTGAAATAACCAAGTTCCTCTGATTATTTATTTGATGCCTTTTTAGTGGAAAAATCTTTTATTGAATTTAAAGTCTTAAAAAAGAGATTAATTTCGACAAAAATTCCTTTAATTTTTGGGTTCAATGAATGATAACACGATTTAAGTGACAAGACTTGAAAGTCATTAAAAAACTTCATAGATTCAAATCTTTAGTCTCTACTATTATTCTGGACTAGAAATGCAGCAAAATTTTCCATGTTGGTTTTTCTTGAATGGAAAGTGGTTTTATGGGGCCCAACACCTTGGCCATTCTTACGAATTTAAAGTTCAGTAACTAATCTCGTAAAAGGAAATTTCAATTTATTTTATTGGTTTTTAATTCAAATATCATGTTTTTAATACCTTTTGTATCCTTCAAAGTTTAATATCATTTTAATGAATAGAATTGCATTGAATTCCATTAATTTGTTGTAATTATTGACAAATTATTTTTATTCAACAAAAATATTAATAACAAATGTTTTGAGTCATAAGTATTTTATGGCACTCAACAAAAGATCAAGGTAACTGCTGACAAAATTGAGTTGTTATGCCTTGGTAGTACATGTAAACCTGGTCTAAAAATGATAGTTTGGTAAAAACATTGTTGAAATCAATTGATTAACACTTATCTTGCGGTCGATAATTCAATTTAATCATGTGAAGTCTCACGTGATCCAAACATTCGTAGTAATGACATTCATTATTAAGGGTCTTGGTTGTAATCTAAATTTGATTGAACAAGTTGATTACGATTATATTGGATATTAATTATTCTTGTTTTCTGTTGTAATAACTATTTTATTAATTCATTCAATAAAAACATTTTGAAAATTAAATAAAATATTATTTCGTGTGAATTATGAATGAAAAGGATTGTCTATTCCTGGATGAGGACCATCTATTGAATTTGACCAAGACACCCAATAGAACGTTGAGCTTTCAGCCGTTCTACACAATGCCTTGTTTATTCAATAATGATAGTAGCTATGTTTGTGGTCCTTTGCTTATGCTATTAAAAGAATTGGCTATCAAGCAGAATTTATGGTAAACACATACTCTTAATAATGTTTGTTCCCAAATAACAGGACTTTCTAATTGGCAGGTTGAAATATATAAAGGCCCCACTAACTTTTGCCGAATTTGCACAAAATGCTTTATTTGGAAATTTCCCAGATGTTATGATCTTGCAACTTGCAGCTAGCACTTTTCTTCACTATCAAGAGGAATTTCAAAATAATCTTAACAAATTATTAAACAGAACCATTCATATTGATTATGGAGAGACTGGAAGTATAATATACTACATATTACCCGGAACACCACCAATGCTCACTTATTTCCAGTGTTTTTCACCACAAATCTGGACACTTATTCTGTGCATCGGTTTAATGGTTGCGCTATTTTTGACGATAAACCGGAATAATTACAAAAACCTATTCAACAATGTCTGGAATATTTATATTCTAATGTTTTCGAAGTCAATTCAAAAGTCACTTAACTATAGAATCAGATTCAACAGATTTGTGATTATTTTGTGGTTAACATTAATTATGGTTTTGTCCGCATTTTTCTGCAATTATATCCTCGATTACCTGATTCAGCCCATACCAGACCTGGTGATTGACTCCTGGGAAGACCTTTACAATAGAAAAGAGCTGAAAATTTTGACTATGGAAGGAATGTCCATGGCTACTTTTGCTAATGAGTCGGACACTCCTATGGCTCGAGATTTTAATTCGAGATTAGAATTACTCAGCACTGAGATGACCGAGGAGTTTAGGAATAAATTGCGTGAAAGAGTAACCAGTGGCAATTATGTCTACGTTAATAAAAAATGGAATCTAATCAATCATTTCAATAATATTTCGAATAAGAGCAAGGACTTTCTCAAACAATATCATATTTCAAGTAAAAATGGTGGAGAAGTTCCTAACTTTCTACCTGTTCACAGTGAAATTGACAAGGATATTTTTGATTCACTTAACGATATGTAAGCTTTTTATCAATAGTTCAGTTCATCTTGTTAATTTTAACCTAATATTTTTCAGTATAATTCGAATGCGTGAAAGCGGTATATATTCTAATTGGAAGAAAATATTTGATAATAAACTTGGAACTGAACTGAGCGGCGAAAATAAAGAACAACCAAGTTTATTGAACTTCAAAGAAATGACAATTAAAAATATTCTTGATTTGTATTACCTTGCTTCAATGGGCATTGCAATCGCTATACTCGTTTTATTGGCTGAAAAACTATGGAAAAGATACAACTCAATGAGTAAGGTCTTTAAATTTTCAAACAATACTAAAACATATTCTTTTTTAGTTTACTATCAGTCGTTTGAATTGTGGATAATTTTACTTGACAACTTTCCATGCCTTCTCCATGTCTACAGATTTTACCCAGTTAAAAGTTTAATTTCTATTATTTAAGTCACTTCAAATTTCCACGTTGCGTAAAATTAACCAGGGTTAAAGTTTCGTATTCCACTTATTTAAATAATTAATTTATTTAAATTGGGCATCTGATTTTTTCCTTAAAAAAAACACCGATGTAACGAGCTGAAAATTCAGTCGACCATAATTGACTAAGGTTATCCTCGATAATTTATTTGGTTAGAAATGATTTTTCGGATATTTATTAATATATTGATTAATAAAAAAATTATATCAGTTTCTGATTGAATTCGAGTTCTGTTTAATAATTTTAATTATGTTTCAAATTGAACTTTAAATTTGAAATAAATTATATTTTGTTTGTAAAGGGGTTTCCCTCTTCGCCTATTCCTCTCAAATTTCCACTGCATTCCATATAATTGACATAATATTAATTGTGACATGGTACAACTGTATATTAATTAAATTTTATCGGAATCAAAAGTGGAAATTACTAAATGAAGTAACGCTCAAAACGATGTATAGTATACAAAAAATATGGTTTTAGTGGAGGGCACCCCTCCTAGAACTGCGATAGGAATGTGTTTCTGGTCCTGTTTGTGGATCATTTACCTGAAGTTTATCAACATTGCATTTGTGGGCAAATACTAAGTGTGTCCAGGTGGTAGCATTGCCCAATATCTCTTGCTCTCCCTTGTAATATGTTGTATGGTACTCCCCCTGAGTTGAGGCTCATGGGCATTACTATTATAGTATGAATCTTATAAATAAGGCAACAATTTTGAACTTACCTTAAACTACTGATTTTACATTTGGATGTGTGGCTCAACAAAGAAAAAAAATGAGTTTTTCTTTTAAATTTTATTTTACAATATTTGTCTTCTTTTTCATAGAATTAAATTATTGTGAATCTAATGAATTGGATCCCCAATTGTCGGAACACTTTCGCTACTTTCTTGAAACTGATTTTAAAAATAACAAGTTTAATTCTGATGTAAATAACCAAACTTCAGATAACCAGGTGTGTCCACTCAATAATTTATTTGATAAATTTGTTGAGATAATTTTACCTGGTGATTATGAGCAAGTTGATTTGAGTAAAATTCACTCTCCGGTCAAACATCTAAATGAGACGATTGTGAAAATGGAAAGACTGCAAACATGGGCTTCAAATATAAGCTCACGTTTAGGAGAAACGGGTAAAAGAATAGTGTCCAGGGTAATGGAAAAAGTCGTTCTTCTGGATCTGTCGGCTGAATGTCTCAACTCATTCATCAGAATCGGAAACGGAGTCAATAATAAAGAGGAGTGGGCTCTCAGATGTAAGCACTCATTTAGATGTTTCCTTTGTAATAAATTTTATTCAAAAAATATGAGCAAGATATCAACTCGTTGGATTTTCCACCACCAAGTGGACTTTTAGAGTTCAATGGTTTGCCATCTTTTGATTACGACGAATGCCTATCAGTTGAGAGCCCTAAATATGATCAAAACTCACCAAGGATCCAGGGTCAATTTTGCCGATTGGAATTACCCCCATTTATTCCAAAAAAGTATAAAAATGATCTGAAAAAGATAAATGAGTCGATGATTGAGAAAATCAACAAAAAATTTAATTCATCGGCCATTACTTTGCAAATGATCGAGGATGTATTGTCTATTTTGAATTATTTTGAAAGTGTGCAAGGTAAATTACCTATTGGTATCTGCTTACCGAAGGTTTGCACGACAAAAGACATCGATTCTGCACTTCAACAGAGTTTGTTAGACAAACATTACTTGATCAATTTAACTATTTTATTGCTAACTTTTAGTTCTTTACCCGATATTACGTATTCCCATCACTTTGGACCCGGATTGTGACTATTTGGGCAAACCTATCAAATTCACAGTTCATCAAAAATTGTCCATGTTAGCTATTCATATGATTTATCAATATATGAATTATTAATACATTTTATTTTTAAATTGCCTAGCACTGTTTATAGTTTGCTAATAATAATGGTTTTTTGGGCCACAATCCGGCATATTTATGAGTACTATTTCCCTATTGAGAAGAAACATGGTCAAAACCTGTTGAACAAGATAGAAAATTCATTCTCAGCCCTGAATACAATAAAGGTTACATTTTGTCCAAATAGGTTGTCGGGGAATAAATATAAATTCCTAAATGGCTTGAGAGTTATATTTTCAATCTGGGTCGTCTATGCTCATGAGTTTTTATTGTCAACAATTCCCCTTGAATCAAAACGTTTTGAATCTTCAATATTTTTTGAGTTATTCAAACCTAACCTAAATTTAATCTTGCATAAAGCGCCCATGATGATTGATCTCTTCTTTTTCATGGGAGGTATGATATCAAATATAAATAATTATCTTGATTCAATTGAAAATATAATAAATAACTGAATATTATTGAAGGTTTGACTGTCTTTGAAGAGATGACACGAAAACTGAAAATGGACAAGGGCAAATTCAACTTTAGCATGTTTGTTGTAATCAGGTAAATACATTTTTATAGCTGTCCTACTCGATTAACTTTTTTTCAAAAGATTTTTTAGAGTTGTACCTGCAATTGTTGGAGTTATCTTGTTAATTTATCTTTTCCCACTTGTTGGTGATGGTATGTATTTATTTATTAAATAGATGACAATTTTAAATAATCTTTATGCTCTAGGTGCAAATTGGTACCTCATGCCGAATCATCTCTATAAAGCGTGCAAGGACAATTGGTTCAATAGTGTTGTGATGATCAGTAATTATGGGATGAGTTATCCAGATAAGGATATTGTAAGTTATTGCTTATCAATAATGTTTTATTGAATAAACTGAATAATTATAACTTAGATCTTGATAGAATTAATTTTATTCAATGACATTTTGATCATAATTCACATATAACTAGTTATTAGCTAGAACATTCATACAAGTCAATCAAAAAAGCTATTATCGGTGGCTGCAACTCTCACTTTTTAGCAGTGATGTGGAAGGGGGTCTAACGTCGGGATCCCCCTACCACCGAAATTTTGTGATTTGACCCTCCTCCTAGACCCTACCTAATGAGCCACCCTTGCCTTGCTTCGCTTCCTTTAACAAATATCTGTCATCAAACGTAATTAGTATCCTTTGTTTTTAGATATTGTTTTGGGGGCTGACAACAGTCACACCTATCACTTATCAAATAATTAATTATTATTCGAACTTGATGAATTCATCAGTTAAAATTATCTTATGTTTATATCTCTTTCTTACTCCTTCTGTTTAGTGTAACGTTGTGTCATGGTAAATTCATTGTTTAAACTTTAAACGGGTTATAAGCTGATTCTGGTTAAAACTATTAAGGTATTCATCTGCTGAGTTTCAATTACGATTTCTCTCGCCTATTGTTATTCTAGTGGTATATAAATATCCCCGAATAGCAATACCTTGGAATATATTGTGGATCATTGTCGCCATATTTATAAACATAACACCCAAAGTGATCTGGGATCAGCCCTATTTCCTGGAAGTTATTGAGAAGAAATCACTATGGTCAATATTTAATTCGGTTCATATGTATTATCTGCGAACAGAACCGCATATTATAAGTTATATTCTTGGAATGTTTTGCGCCTACTTTATAAAGAATAAGTCAGATGCAAATCTCGGGGGTCGTATTGGAGAGACTATCATATGGTTGACCACTTTGGGCATCACATCCGCAGCTTTTTATTGGTTCAGTTTTATCGCAAACTATGGCTATGATTTCGACTACACAGAAGTTGTTCTATTCTTGGCATTTGGCAAGATCCTTTACTTGTGTGCTTGGTTCTGGGTGTTCTATGCCTGTGCCACTGGCAGAGGAGGTAATCCTTTTTTTTTAATTATTATTTACTATTATTTTTAGATGTATATTAAACAGCTTGTTCATTTTACCAGGTTTTGTGAATAGATTTTTCAGTTGGTCAGGGTGGCATTCGTTCAGCATGGTTTCCTATGAAGTTTACCTGGTAATTAATTATTTGTTAACCTTTGTTCGTATTATAAGGCTTTCATATTATTGATCTATAGCTTCATATAATGGTTTTGTTTTATCGGATCAGTATAGCGCGTTACAGCTCTTTCTACTCACACTATCATACGGTATTACCTTGCTCACTTGTTTTTCAATTGCTAAAAATGACTTTATTGGTAGTTCACAGTGACCTTCGCTGACTATGCTTTAACTTATTTGATAGCTGTAGTGTTGAAAATCGTTGTGACGGAGCCCTTCGCTAATCTGTTGAAAATATGGACCGATTGGCTACAGAGAGATCCCAATATTGAAAAGAAAAATGAGAAAAAATAAACAAGAACATTGTTTTAAATTTTACTTGATGTTAATCTAATCTTGGTAATGTTTTATTAAAATGAGAAAAGTTGGCCAACAAAATAATAAATACGCAAATTTGACAAAATCAAGACTTATACCATGCAATTAATTCATTTTTAAGCAATATTGATCTAATTTATCCCAGCATATTTTTATTAATTTTTTACTTGTTGATTTTTGATAAAAAATTATTTCTGATTTAATGTCTGCTTTTGTGGTGTTTTGAGAAAAACAAATACATTTCGATTGTATTTTAAAAATGAAAATAATTTATTGAGAGCTAAGAAACAATGAATTGATTTAAATAAGAGTTAGAGTTAAGCCTATTCTTCAAATTCTAAAACATTGAGTAAACGAAACAAAAATTTTAATTTAATGATAATTTGTGTCTAAAATCAGTTTCTATCGTTGTTTTTGTGCCAATTTTTTCTTAAGACTGTTCGGCATTTCTGCCGGTGGCGGACGCGGCAGTCGGAGCGCCACTTTGACCCCGTCGTAGATAAACCATTGAAGACCAGTAAGAGTACCGATCATAATGATTCTGGGCGTCAATCCCTTCCACATTCCGGCGAAGCCCAACTTCTTGAGCACCTGACCGGCAGTACTTCCCTTGTCCTGATTGAGTTTGGATACGACTGTGTCCGCCGGATGGGAAACGATCGCACAGAAGACACCGGCTATATATCCGGCGGCGAACGTAACGGTCAACTGCTCTGATTTATTACATTCAGCGCGAAGTTTGGGAACGACATGTTTGTAGAGGAGCTCAACCGTGCGCTCGAAGGAGGCGAACTTGACCATGGTGTATGGAATTTGTCGGCTCCAGAGGGGGACAATACCCTTATAAAAGCCGCCCAAACCCTCGTTCTTGAGGATCATCGGCGCCACTACACGTAGTTTGGGTGAACAACCCGGTTGGGTCTGTGTTCGTACTTTACAGGCCTCCATCGGACACAAGAGGATGTCAGCGATGACCTCAGCCGAAGCACTGGCAGCCAAATAGAGGGACGTCCGCCACAGGTATGCGTTTTCTTCTTCAATAGCGTCGGAGTAAACCTTTTTAAACACTTCATATAAACCGTATTTTCCTAATCCTTGCATTGAATAACCGAAGGCAGTGGGCGCCCACCCTCTGCCCAATCCTCTAATGCCTTCCTCTTTGATAGTGACGGAGAATCCATTGAAGATTCCCTTATATTTAGCAGGGTCAACTTGGATTCGGCATTTCACCAAATCGAGTGGTGTGAGCGCCGTATGGGTTACTCCACAGGCGAGGACTCCTCCGAGACCGCAGAGAGCGAAGTATTTGCCGGAACCGATTTCACAACTGTCTCCCGAAGCCATTATTCCACTGAATTATGAGCTCTTCCTATACTCTAATCTTAATTTGAAATCAAATAAATTAATTAAAGTCTTATATAATCGGCAGATAAGACACATTTTCGGATAATTAAATGGAAAGTCAGTTAAAGTCGGCTAACATTCAAAACTAACAAAATGTCACTGAATTAGAGGCTATTGGCAGACAAGTGGACCGCTTTAGTCGCTCTCCAGTGCTGTCCTCTTAATTCACTTCAACACAAATCCAATTGATTTCATTGAAATTCTGTATAGAATCACATGAGATGTCTCTCAAAGCAGTCATCGATTATCTCAAAACCGATTGGATTTTGGATTCAGGAGTCGCCAAACATTATCTATATTTGTGTAAATATAAATAATATTTAATTATATCATGCTCAATTTAATTAGTAAGTTTACACAAAAAGTATTTCATATGCAAGATAAGTTTACACAAAGCATTGATCGATAAAACAAAGTCCATCTAGCATCTATCATCTAGCATATTATTTTCAAAACATCCTGATACTGTATTTCTATTAAAGTTGAAGTTTTACAACAAAATCGCCTTGTAACAATTGAAATGAATAAGAAAGAGTGTCTATTTATCGATACTCCTGATCTGATTGAATTGAGTCAGGGTATTTTATCAAATAAAAGCGTCTCATTTCAGCCGGTTATCATTCTCCCAAACTTCATGGTCAATGATCAGTTCCTTTGCGGTCCTTTAGTTATGCTGATCAAAGAGCTGGCTCTCAAACAGAGAATAAGGCAAGTTTATCAAAATATTTCAATTTTCAAGGTGATCAAAAAGAAAAATTCAAATTTATTTAACAGAATCTAATTGTTGTCATTATTTAAAGTTTGATTATTTGTTGAATAATAGGCTCAAATACATCCCGTTTGCGAATAATATCTTGGAGTTTTTAGACAATATAATAAATGCTCCTGATATCCTTCTAATGGACTTTGATTCGGCCAATTTCTTCCATTACGAAGAACTGCTCAGGGTTCATTTTAATTTAAATATTAGTCACACCGTTTCCATTGATTACAATGAGTTCGGAAACATTGCATATTTGAGACAACCCGGAGCTCAGCCTATGTTCACATTCTTCCAGTGCTTCACAACAAGTCTTTGGATATTTATTACGATTCTAGCAATTATTGTGACCTCACTTTTGTCCTTGCACAAATTTAATTTAAATAATTTTTACGTTCATTTATGGAATGTGTCTACCACATTTTTGACCAAATCAATTTCAAAGCACATAGATTTGAGTGGTAGACTTAGCAGGCTGATATTGGGATCTTGGTTAACCATTGAACTGCTCCTCACAATATTGTTCTGTAGCTTTCTCTTGGATTTCATGGTTAAACCAATACCAAGCAAAGTAATTGACTCTTGGCACGATCTTTATGAGAGAAAGGAGGTTAAAATATTAGCTAGTGAAACAAATGCCCTTACCAAATTTACTGAATTGGAAAATACTTCCATGGCACTTGGTTTTAAATCAAGACTAACTACCTTGGTGCCTGATACCAGCGAATATTTCAGGAAAGATATGTTTGACAAGGTGCAATCTGGAGAATATGCTTATGTGACCAGCAGGTTAGTTTTGATCGGTAACTTATTCCTGGTTATGAATAGTAGCGCGGAATACCTGGCTAAGTTTCATATATCAAAAGATGGTGGTGGGGAACTGCCTTACTTTCTTGGAATAAATTCGAAAATCGACCAAGATATACTTCTATCTCTTAATAAAATGTGAGATTGGTGCTTTTTATTTATTTTAGTGAAATGATAATTGCTTGTTAATTTAATAGTATCATTCAAGTTAGAGAATCTGGGTTATATGCCGTTTGGATTGACCTGGTTCTCAAATTGGTTGGAAATCTCAGATTTCTCGATGAAAACTCAGATCAATCAATAGTGAAGTTTGAAAACATTTCACTCAATTATATTTTCGATGTTTATTACGTTTACATAATCGGGGTCATAATCGGAGCTATAGTTTTAATCTTGGAAAACCTATTCAGAAGTTGCAATAATTTAAGTAATCAAGCAAATTAATTAGCCCTATTAAATTTTTCTAATTCTTTATAATTGCAGCTAGGTATATATTAGGTGTTTGAACACAACCATGGCCCAACAACCATGCTCATTTCAATTAAATGGAATATTTCAAAAATTATAAATAAACTTATTTTTATTGTAATATTATTTTTTGAAATATTTGTATTCTATTCATAAAAGATAATTAATATCGATTATAATCTATTACAAAGCAAACAAAGCTCTTGGTAAATCAAATTTAATCTAAAGTCGTTTCCAAACTCTGACTGCAGTATTCCTCGGCACCACCTCTTCGTCACTGACCCGGAAGCTGACGGGAAAGCCATTTGCATTTTGATCGGCTTTCGACCATTTATTGTCTGCTTTCAGTGCATGTGTTGTGAGGTCTTCATGAGGAACGCCATGAATGCCATAGCTTTTGAATCCAATAAGTCTGGGAGAAGTTTGTTCTTGTACAACTCCAAAGTTGGCCGACTTCCCGCCCAACACCCGGAAGAAGAGCCCAGAATAAAGAGTACTGATATCTTTCCATTCATACATAGGCCACATGCTCTTAGGTGTGGCCTGTTTGGGCAGTTGCACGTAAATGAACCCAGGAGGAATGGTGTCCACACCTGAAACACAGAATATTTTTTTTATGGTTTCCCAACTCAAGTAAGTCTGACCTGATTTGCGTTTAAAGTCTTCCACGTCTTTCTTGAGTTCATTTAACACACGAATAAATTGGTGTTCCGACCAGTGCTGCGGTCTTTGGCACAGGACTAAGTTCTTGCGATGACAGGACACGTCCTCCCACTTACCACCAAAAGAGCCGTCCATATCCGCATATATGGTGTACGGAGACCTGATTTGCACACAGGGTTTGGTCAGAGTTGGCATTCCTTTGGCCCAATTGGCATAGAGTGTGAACTTATGACTGGAGTTGCGATAGTTGTCTGTATTCTGTCCGATCCATATGTTTCGCAAACATTTACTCATTTTAAACATATAGTGATTGAGAAATATCTGTTCCTCTTCTGATTGGGGAACCGCCAACTCTGCGCCGATATCTGTCTTCTCATTGAAAGAATGGCAGATCTGTTCGGCTTCTTTGCGATTAACCGTTCGGTTGACTAATATGAAGGCCTTTTCGTATTTATATTGAATCCAACCATCTATTGATTCCAAGAAATCAATGAAAAATTACCATGGTCGTCAAAATATTTCCATTTGATAATTTTACGTTCATATAATGAACTTACTTTCAAATGCAAAGCCTGCAAGATTTTTTGTGCTTGTATTTATCAGAGGCTCTGGTCCTTTTTTGACATTCTGGGTGTTTGAATGTGCCGTCTCCTGGAAAGGCCCTCCTCTGGCTGTCCATACATCAGTTGACTCGAAATCACCTGAAAATATATTTCAAATTTTTAGTTCGAACCCAATACTCATACGAAGGGAAAACCTGACGATTCCTCACTCAATGAGTCATCTAGCTCATTTGTTTTCTGTAAAAGCAATTGAAGCCCCTCTTCATCAACAGAAGGGGTGTCGAACACAATCTGCTCGTTGACTATAGGGATGACTTGTTTTTCCATTTCATGTCCATTAATATTCTGAGGAGTTTTGTGGGCTCTTTGTGAGTGAACCATGAGTTTGATCCGCCACTCAGTGCCATAAATAATTAACAAGATTATCAAAATTTTCATTTTCATCAATTGGACTGAACTTCACAATAATAATCGAGTTTTTCAAATGAAACGAATTATTGATTTGCTTTTTGCTCATCAAATGTTCAAATCAAAGGATGTTTTCCTTTTTCATTCATTTCTAATGAATTTGATTTCAGTTATTATATAAGCATTAAATTCAACCAAACATTTGATTTGCTTATAGTTTGGAATTTTCTTTTCATTTGAATGTTGAAAAGTTGACTTCAAGACCAAGAATATAATACCGAAAAACTTTGTTTTTATAATTAAACCCATTTTTGATTGCAGAAAATATATGATCCTGCTCATCCCTAAATTACATCTTAAAGACAGTGAAAAATGAGTTGAAATTTCCTCTAAGATTCAAAACATTTCTGAAGAACATCCTTTCAAATGAATAAACAAGGATGTTTTTTTTTGTAATCAATTTAACCATTTTTCTCATTTTTTAATCAACTAGTATAAAAATCTTATGGTTCTTGATAAAAGTTCGAATTAGATTTTCAAGCTTTATTAATTAACTTGATAATTTATTTACGCGATAAATAGTGGAGAGCTTGGAAAATGAACTTATTCTGGTCATTGCTCGCAAAGGTCGACGACTTTCCAACATTTTTCGCGTAATCCATATAATTGTGTCCGAAATTACAATAAATGACCCTGTGCTTCTTGTTAGACCAGATGATTGGATAGTAGCCACTTCTCCAGGACTGGTTGGGGTCTGTGCCCACCGGAAAGCTCGATGAGTCGATTGAGGCCAGGATTTCAATGTCGTGGTTCTGTCTGAGGTCGTGCTGCCAGGCGTACCACTCGCTCACCGATGACTCGAACTTTGTGGGCAACCCTTTCATTGCTGAGTGATTGGGTGCGTCCACATGCAAATGCACCTTGGTAGGCCACCATGTGTTGGATTTAAATGTTCCTTCAAATAAACATTTAACAAGTTTCAATTTTAGTTACTTTTTAAAAAATCAAATTCAGATGAACTAGGCTGAAACTGAAAATTCACCTGTTCCTAGAAGGGTTTGGTGGAACCAGGGCCAGGCCTTTGCATTATCATTGAAGGCACAGGCGTGAAAGCCTATCCAACCCCCGCCATTCTCTATGTAGTGCTGGAACGCCTGCTTCTGCTCGTTAGAATAGGGAACACCATCGAGAAACATAACGACTTGGTAGTTTTTCAGGTTATTGGTATTCATCTTGCTCCAATCGTTAGTGGATGTGAAAGCATAGCCATTCTGTGCTGCGTGTTGTGGGAACCACTTGATTGCCTCGTGGACAAAGTTGATGTGCGCGGCATCAAAGTTACCATCGTAAAAGGCTATTACGTGGAACTGGGCCGCCCGCCCGGTGCTCACCGCCAAACAGGCTATCACTGAGAAAAGTGCTAGTTTCATTCTTCTCTTCAAGTTAACTCTCAAACTAATTCTTATACGTTAAATGTGCTTGCTTTTATACCGTTGGCACATTCATTTCTGATAAACAATGACCAGGTGCATTCTTTTCCATCACCTCTTCTGAGGTTTCTTCAAAAGCGTTTTGATTAAACAAGATTAAAAAATAAGTTTCCAGTTTTAATTAATATAGCGAAAAGTTATATGTCCTGGTTCAAATATACTTATAATTTATTAATTGATTTTATAAACCACATAATTGTATTTAAATAAAAATTACTAATTAACCTGGTAAAAAAAAAACTTGAATCAGTCTAATTGAAGAGTTTATACCCGGTTTGTGAGGACTTACCTCTTGTGAGAAACAACTTTTTGCAGATACGAAAAGTTTAAGTGTTTTGATAACTAATCGATAGTGAAATGTCATTGAAAGTACTCATTCTCTTATCATTTATAATCCAATTATTGAATTCTCAACAAATGAACTAGACCACCATGTAGCCCGGCTAGCTCAGTCGGTAGAGCATGAGAC
>JAQGBD010001004.1:0-20313 GCA_034698165.1 Punctoribates punctum | reverse complement strand
AGGCGACCAAATCTAACGCCGATTCCATAGTCATCGATGTCTTGAAAAACAGCGAAACTTTAGATAAATTGATTGAAGAATCAGATATTGTGATTAGTCTTCTTCCGTATACATTACACCCAAAAATCGCTGAAAAATGTATTCGTTTGAAGACAAATATGGTTACCGCCAGTTATACCACTCCAGAGATGAGGAAATTGAATGAGTCTGCGGTCAACGCAGGTATTACTATATTTAATGAGGTTGGTCTCGACCCCGGAATAGACCACTTGTTGGCGATGGAGTGTTTCGATCAGGTCGTCTCAAACGGAGGCAAAATCACTTCATTTGTTTCATTTTGTGGAGGAATACCTGTTCCGGAGAATGCAGACAATCCTTTGAGATACAAATTCAGTTGGAATCCAAAGGGTGTTATTCTCAATACTGTGGGTTCTGCCAAATGGATTGAAAACAATGAGATCCGAGAGATCCCGGCCGGCGGTGCCCTTATGGACAACACCAGTGATATAGATTTTTTGCACGGATATAATCTGGAAGGTTATCCCAACAGAGATTCTACGATTTACAGAGATATTTATGGCATCACTTCAGCCAAAACAGTAATTCGCGGAACTCTCAGGTCTTTTGAATTTTGAATCAATATTTTGAATTGAATTTTGCAATAAATGATTAATCGTTTGAATTACAGATATCGAGGTTTTTGCGACGCAATCAAAGGCTTGCATTTCATGAATTTATTGGAATCAACACCTCATCCATCACTACATCCTAAGGGACCGGAGATTACTTGGAAACAGTTTATGACTCAGTTATTGGGACATCAGGACGATATGCTCCTCTCAAACCTAAAGAACCTAATCTATGATAGAGTGGGCAATGGATTCAGAGTAGACGCCATCGAAAAATTGGGTTTCCTCGAAGAGGAACCCATACATAAATTGAATACTCCTATCGATACAATCACTCACTTCTTGGCAAATAAATTGTCTTATTTACCAAATGAAAGGGATATCATAATAATGAGACACAATATAGGCATTGAATGGCCGGACGGCACAAATGAGGAGCGTTGCATCAATTTAGTAGTCTATGGCGACCCCAATGGATATTCAGCAATGGCTAAGACAGTGGGATATCCGGCAGGAATTGCTGCCAAAATGGTAATGAATGGGGAAATACAGACTAAAGGTGTGATCGCACCCATGACTACTGAAATATATCACCCGATGCTTATGAGACTACACGACGAGGGAATCAAAGCTACGGAAACGTCGCGAAAATTCTAAATTTTGTTGAAATTAATTGACTTTTGTTTTTATTAAACATTTATTACTATTTCACAGATTATTTACTAAACATTTCATAATTTTTAAAATAAATTAATAAACAGTTTAAAGTCGAGCATAAATTATTTCAAGAAATAGAGAAAATTAGAATGATCTTGTTCGCTGACAATAGAGATACAAAATATCATTAATATCGGTGACAAGACTGACCCTCACAACCCTTTCCTCATTCAATTAGAATATTGAGTCAAAAGGTAACAAAAGTTTGTCAAAGTTTACAGATTTAAAACATTGATTGTTATCTCATTTGAAAGACTCGAACGGATCGATCACTCGACTAATCTGGAGATCAGACAAACCTGTGGTTCAGATAATATTTGTGGCACTGGTTTTCAATTTGAATCAATACTTACTCTTCATTACAATAATAGGAATGTTTGGCATTACTATTGTTGGGCTCATCAGACAAATGCGCGCTCAGAGGCTATCTATTTCTGATACTCTTCTATCGTTTCGGGTCATTACTCACAAAATTTAGTGGTGTTCGCCTCCGATGGTCACTACTAAAGACAGCATCTGTTATAACATTCAGACCAACAATGGATTTACTTTCGATTTCTCAGTTTGTGTGGCAGTCATTGAGAGTATGGTTTGCCTTCAGTCGCGGAGCCGTTCCCTTATTTGATTAATTATATCGATTTATATCCATTTCACTCATTTGGATATTTAATTTAAATTTAATAAATATAATTCAGATGAAAAGGTTTATATAAACTTCACTCTAAAAGCTTTGTATCAATAATTGATTTTCATAATAATTGGAATGAATTGACGCCACTTCTCGAGGAAAAAGATCTGCGGATAAAAAATTCTTCAGACATAAGACATCGACAATCGGAAGGCTTGAAATCCATGAAAAAGTGTGCAAACCTTTCATAAAGTGCTACTTAAAGGTGTGTTTTGTTGAATAAATGTTTGGATATCAGTAATGGAGTGAATGATACAATTAAGCACTTCTCCTCCCAAACCATTCAATCTATTCAATAGATTACAGATAAAAGTCTAGAAAAGCTTTTCTCATGCATTCTTTGCTGACAATACTGACTATCGAATCATCTTTTAATAGGAAAACCACTGCAATGGTTAGGGAGAGAGAAGTATCGCTTAAATCATTGATTTTGGATACATTGTGGATATATATCCCGCTGTTTAGACGTCCGCTCTTTTCGGACAGACTTTGCTCTACATTTGGTGCTATACTTCAAAGTTTTTATTAGATTTCAGTGTAAATGTAAATCATATGCAAAATTTGGCCACAAATGAAATGTTATTTTCACTATCTGTTAGAGTGTCTCCAATTTGGTGACACCTTTCAGACATCCCATTGTAATGTACGCCAAGTGCTGAATAGGACTTCACTACTCATCCCATTGTTATATTCAATTTGTATTCAGTACTGATTCCACACAAACCAACAAAGTTTAACATTCATTGAGAACACCACAAAAGAAGAGGTACTTAAAGTCATTGATTTTTCTATTCTGTGCGATAAACCATTTATACGATCATTATTTATATGCTTTTGAATAATAAAATTCATTTGAAAAATAGACACAAATAAAGAGAAAACTATTTTTCAAATGATTTGTTTTTCAATCAAAACCATTTTCTGACTTCAAGTTCAAGGATATGGGAATACCTGTCAATACATTAATCATAGCGTAAGATATCTGTTGGACAACAATATAGAAATTAAGTCGAAATAAAGTTTAATTTGGATTTATTTGAATGAATTTATGAAAAATATGAATGCATTTGGTATAACACACACTAAACGGATGACTTTTAACAAGTTTTTTGCAGTGAATGAAATACTTTTCAATCATAACATATCGAAAATGTCTCAGAATATGCTTTGAATTTGTGTCCATTTGTTGGCTTATAATGAGTGCAACTCAAGACGTGTTTAGCAAAGGACTGAGTTATGATTGAATACCGCTTTGACTTTGAAATCCGTATCAAAACTGTTAACTATAATACAAAATGCGACTAAAGTTAGGACTTCTGTCCAGAAGTTTGAGAGCTCTATAATAACAAAAACTACTGAAATATATGTGAAGTCTAACGAGACTCCACTCGAGGCAAGTCTTTCACTAAGAATTCGGTCAAACGTTTCGAATCATACAAATAGACTCTCTTTAGAGGAAAGTTTTAAAGTGAGCATGACAACTTCACCACTTTAAAAAGATACGATTTTTGATTTATTTTCCTCAAATATTTAGATTTTTTTTCGGAAAATTTTTGTTATTTCGATAAATTTGAATATAATTAAAAAACAGAAGACTTACCAAAAACTTAAGACTCAAGCATGAGATGAGGTGATGGCAAACATATTGGTATCGAAATAGCCTGAGGCAAGTGCTCTCCCGCCTACTCCGTTATGCCGGTCCGGTCAAAGTGGCTCTCATTGACACTTATAAAGTGAAAAGTAAATCACAAACAATTGGTATAAGATTTTTGGGAAACCATAAATCACTCAACTGCTATGTTAGTCTCCCATCTCATTAGTCGAGCCATTCATCTGTCGTTAAGATTATGGCCAAAATATCTTCTCCACTGTATTAGCAAACAATGGCACAAAATATTCCAACAAATTGGACCAGTTTTCAGAGCACATCCCACTCTTTCGGAAGCATAACTCAATCACTTGTAATAGCGATCAAAGGCTGTGCAAAATTGAATTTACTTATATTTTTCGGCAATAAATTCTTCCTCCAAAACATTTACCCATAAATTTCATTAAAGTTTCTTCAAAAGAAACATCTTTTTCAAGACGAGAGAGAGAGAGAGAGAGAGAGAGAGAGAGAGAGAGAGAGAGAGAGATCAGAGCCTTCGAGTATTTGCCGAAAATAACAAAAACGTATAGAAAATAGTTAATAGCATTTATAGGATTTACACCTTACGCCACGATAGGCCTAATAGGGGCCTACCATTTGGTTTCATAGATTTTGGAGAGGGTCGGTAATGAATAATAAAAAGTAACACTATTTCAAGAGTGAGACCTTTGTTAGCGATACTATTCATTGAAGTGAACGGACATTATTCCTGACTTTTTTCAGACCCCGGATTAGGTTTTCTGCATCGCTTATACATAACGTTTCCATTTATGGCTTTTAATGCCATTAAGGGCTCAAATCTGTCTACAAAACTCTGGTATTGTGTTCTTTACTATATTTTACAATATTTTCTGATAAAAAGTTGAGACCATTAAAGAACTCACAAATGTTTGCCACTATTTCTCTGTTCGACACTCGGCTTAAAAACGTGATTTAAACCCTAAAACCTGATATATGTGTTGATTATTTTAAATGTGCTGGTTATTCAACAAACCCCTTCTCAAGAAAAAAATATCTTTTTTATCTCAAACCATATCTGCAAAGAGGAACATTTACCTAGCTATCAAAATTGAACTAATGGTCATAAAATTGCAAAACCAATGAAATCAATGTTGAATTTTATGCAAATCAATCGATTCTTCATTTTATCGTTCTTTTGAAATTCATATTTTAAACAAGACTTTCAGATACGAAAATGATCCGTAGTTTGAGGGAGGACAGTACAAATGATGATGCTCAATGGGCTCTCCCTAGCTGTATAGCATGTTCAATTTTATGGATAGATTTTCGTCCTCAAAGTGAATATTTATAAAGCAGTTTTCGATGTGTTATAGTTTACTCTTCTTTTAATGTAAAATTATTGCCTCGTTTGCAATGATCGTAGTTATGGAACATTAAGTTTTAATTCTCAAATGCATTCAAATCAACTCAATGTTTAATTAATGAAAATTTATCGCAAATTTTGTTTTTAAAATTTTTTTTAGAGAGAGAGAGAGAGAGAGAGAGAGAGAGAGAGAGAGAGAGAGAGAGAGAGAGAGAGAGGAATGAAAAATAATTGTGAAATTTATATGAAATGAAAGCACTTCCTCCATATCCTGCAAGTCCTGCAAATGTTGCGAATCAAAGCTATGAAACTGGAGTAACGACTGACTCTTTCAGTGGCCGTCAGCGCCTTTTGTGCCTCTTTTCAAAACGTTTGAGTCTATTGTTGTGCTCGAGTGGGGAGAACTCGTCGCCTATACATCAGTTGGAGAGCTTTCGAGGCAATCATTGATTCACTTTTATTATAATATGCAAAAACTTCTGAACGAAGAGAGGCCTGAATTACAATTGATTGCATTTGTGGACAACCTTTGGCTCGCATTCGGCGATCACTTCTCAATGGAAACTCTCTCAATGTATAACACTATAACACATTTGACTCTTCGAGTGGATTAAATACATGTGACCAACAAACTGCTCAACGACTACACAATTTTCACCACTTATTTGGCCTATTCTTTAAAATATCTTCAAATTTGGTCTAAAATCAACTGATATTCGCATTGAAATTCTTATTGTTTTCATCAATCATTGAATTAATAAAAAGTAGTTTCACTGCAACACATCATCAGTAATGCAGTGATGCAAACATTCACTCAAATATCTGAAACTGTTTTCCAATTGTTTCAATTGTTCATGCCATTTTATACTGATGTATATTGTTCTTGATTATTGATTATATAGATAAAATTTAATACAATTAACCAATTAATACATTTTCCTCAAAATGAAATACCAGTAAAAATTACATTAGAATCAAAAATAAATGTTCATCAAAACTGAATCAAAATTACTACTAGATCATTTCTATAAATTTCTAATGGGTGTATTTATTATTGAAAGTGGAAAATAAATAGATCTTCAAGTAATCTGAGTCATTTAACGGAATTAAAATTTTTGAGTTACTTAGAGAATTGAAAAGTAAGTTTGAGAAAACGGCTAAATGGGAAGTGTCCGGAAAGCTCTTGAGAAGACAGTGAACAAAATGTGTACGTAGTTCTCAACATACAAATGATCGGAGGGCACAGGTAGGCCCAAACCCGTAATCTATAGGCGTTACTTTCCATCATTGTATATGTGTATCGGTAAAGGCAACCAAACTGTAGGTAAAGTTGCCTTTGGTTTTGGAACCACTGCTGAAGTTCTTTGATGTCATTTAACTTCACACCGAATACACAATTATTGGGCGAATATATCGCACTCTTAGACTGTTTGCTGTTTTGTCTCATTTGGAATATATTTCTCTCGTGTTTTGCTGTTTGACTAACTTTTATTCAGACAAAAATTTTCATAAATATATTTTTTAGGGTCATATAGTTTTGTCAATAGAGAAATGATTGGCTCAATGCTCTCTCAACAACTTATTTCTGCCTTTTTTGCTTCGCCACAAAAGTCGGTCCTTTCCTCCAAATTCTTCGATTTCTTTCTTTAGCTTTGATTTGATTCATTGAGTATTTAATGCCAGTGAAGTGTAAGCTATGGTTTCAATACTTTTCCAAACTTTCCAACAAACAAACCAATCGATTAAACTTCAATAACTTTGGAATTCACCTCTAAATCTGAAGTAGACCCAAATCTAGTTATTTACCATGCTCAATCCAATTAGAATTATAAACAACAACAAAAATGAGTAAATTATAGAAAATATGCTACTAGCAACATTTTCCAAAAAATGCGTCAACTTTTATGATAAACAAGAGATTTACTCATTTTTCAAACTTAAGCAAACAATTGTCTGATGTGAATGTCGAGGACATTCATTAAAGAGAGTTCAATCAACTCTTAAATGTCTACATTTTGACAATTGATAAATAAGAATATCGTTTTTCAATTGGTTTATAAGTAGAGACTCAGTCCTGAGGTATAGAAAGTATTTGCGGCCAAAAGCGTCTCTAATTGTGAATAAAAGGCGATTCACTTCTCGTTAATAAACCGAAGCGTAAAAAGTGGTTCGAAGTCACAAATATAAGCATTCATTTCATTTGACTTTACAGACTCGACTTGAAAAGCCAGTGGCGGACACAAACCTTTCTCTAAATAGCCATTCGTTTCAAGTGAAGCTCAAAATATTTTTGACCCTTGCTCGTTTCACTGACCCATTTCGATCCCTTCATCACAATGAAATTACAATTTAAATTTAGCTGGCTCATTTAGTAATTATTAAATATTATACCATAATTATAAGATATTTAAATTATATTTATATTAATTATGAAAAAACTGATGGATTTATCTAATATTAGTATAAATTTGAAGAATTCTATTTAATTCTCCAAATCTTTAATTATTTTGTAGACACGAGATTTTTGTTGTTGATGATCAAATGGGTGACCTTGTTAATAATCTATATGTTTTTATTGAGAATAAAGGTGTGAATATATCACACATAATATTGGACTCAATTTGTTGGATAAATTGTGAGTTGAGTTACGCCACCGATTGTTCACATATTGGGCTCAGGTTATGGAATAGACTTCATATGAATATAAGTCAATATGAAAGAGCGGATCCAATGCAATGAAGACATGCAATGGTGTGTCTGATGGCAGCAGTTTGTCGTTTTCCGCCTGCTTTGACTCCGATAAACAGACGGCCACTCAGTGACAGTCACGGTCTGAAACTCACCGAACACTTCAGTTGACGAGACCTATGAATTTCATGGCGAATGTTGGACCCGACTAACTATTCTGAATGCAGGCGTGCCTTCTCTCCAACATATTGAGAGCCAGCGCTGGAGTGTTTGCTCTTTTCAATTCTGTCTCTAAAAGTGTTCATTTCTTTTGTCATCAAAAGAAGAAAATAAGAAAATTCAATGAAAAGTCAGGAATAGAAGCGTCTGAGCCATAGATCATAGTTCGGCGAAAGAGAGCCCATTGGCAGCGATGACAAGCCGTGACCAGAAGAATGAATGGCTCAGCACTTGAATAAATGTGTCGATAAATGTTAAATACTGTCCCGAATAGAGTGCACAACACTATTACGCTATTTATCAAACATTTCTCTTAAGAATCTTTTTTTATTCAATTGAAACATATTTTTTGAGCTCAGATCTCAATCGACTCAACACTTGAGAACTTCTAATACTTTCACAAATTCGAGACTCAATTGGTTTCCGACACAAGCGTTGAGTTGGAGTTCACTCCAAAAGTAATTTATTTGATATCAAATGCTTTTCAATCGACTCTTTTGTGAAAATGTTTTGAATTAAATTATGTGAGAAATCAATTTTAATTTTGCCAAAGAGAAGGTTCACAGAATTCACACCATATGTGAACCACCATGACCTAGGTCTAATTCTCAAAGTCACTATGTTATGTCACTATTTGGAAAGAGAATCGATTTATAATCTCGGTTATTGGTGTCCATGATTTTTATTATTTTAGGTAAACTTTATCCGTTCATAATCTATAGACCTATTGTATAAAAGAAATTTTCAAAATGAATTGAATTACCATGTATTTTGCAAGCCTAAAGACCTAGCTCAATTTAAATTTTAATAAATGATTGTTTCAGCCAATTATGAGCAAAATTTTTAAACTGTTTGAAAGAGATCAAAACAGAATAAACTAGCAAATCACTTGCAATTTTCCAGATTAAACAAATTGGTCTCATAAAGAGTTGTCGAATGACTTTTACCCTCTTTATTCAAATTATTCAATAATGTTATAAAAGTACTGAAATTTTACGGCAATCGCTGTCAATGGTCTCAACGAACGGTTTTATTAAATTCCTATTTTTTGTCGTAAAATATTTTATGAAATAATTTTGGTTCTCATGACTTCCGAAGCGATAAAAAGTTCTTAAGAATAATTTTTACGATCAGTTGAATAGATGTTTCTTTGCTCAACATTTTCTCGTGAAATAGTAAAATATATGACTTAGGAAAAGGTGCTTGCCAAATTGGCAATGCCAGTGCCAGTACAGCCGCAAAGGGAACGGATTCATAAATTCTCATTCAATATAATACACTTTTAGCGATAATAACAATAATAAATATATTGAAAGACAGACCTAAAGTTCAAAAATCTTTAGGACTTACAAAAAGAGTTAAGAGTTGGGCAGAAATAAAGAGAAACGAATTCATGTAAGTATTGTCAATGAGTTAGCATTTGAAGTGTTCACGAGTCCGGAACAGTATTATGCTCTTGGCTTTCACTGCGAAACATATTTTCCTTTGATGTCTATTATTCACATTCAGCTAATTCTTCAATACATTAATCCATAGGCTTTCGGTTTCTACGGTCAGAGTTAAAATTATTTTAACTTCGATCAATTAATTTATATAAAATTACCAAGTATGTTGTAAGTTTTAGACTATTGTAAGTTTTGAGCATGTTAAAATAGTCACCGAATTGAAATATTTAAAACATTGGAATATTGAAAGTAGTTTTTATTAACCGAAAACAGTTTTTATAATAAGAAAGAGTAAAAAGAAAGGTATGTCCAGTAATGCGGGTCGACTACCGCCTACAACAAGCAAATGCCCCGTTAAAGACCACTCCCGCCTACGACAAAGATGTTGCGATTTTGCCACTTCACTGGTCTTTAATACTCTTTAGACTCATTCACATCACTCACACTAACAGACAATAGTCTTTGGCCTAAAGGGACTGACAGTCAATGAGCTAAATAGCCGTATCGTTGTTTCCAAGAGTTAAACACTCAAAAGAAGTGACAATAATTTTCAGTTGAGTTAAAAGAATATTTTGTCCTTGGATTATATGAAAGCACATCAAAGCATAGCCCTAAACAGCACAGAATAGTTTGCAACCGTTTAGGTTAACTTCAATAATGGTCTGAAGTGTTTGACAAACAGAGTTAACACAACTTAATGACGATTTAAAGTCAATTCCTTTAATTTTATTTTATATTTTAAAATATTTGAAAAAAATATATAAATTACTTATCTTAATTAAAAGGTGCATGCTCATATTTCTGTCTTTTGTTTCATTGTATTCTTCAACGGTTATTGAGTTAAAAGAAGACGATTGGCTGATGAGAAGGGAGAGGACATCGATCATCAATAGATCGGTCACTGCTGTCATTCCACTCAAAGGGATGTTTTGCTGGCGATATGTTTAGCTTAAGGACAACACATTTGCGGTTTTCACAGCTATTTCACGAAAAATTATATTTTCTTATATTTTTTGATGAATTGCTGTAATATTTCTGTTAAGTTTCAATGGTTTTCCATTTCTGGTGTTTGACTACAACTTACCGAAGAATAAACCATTGAATCAAATGAAAGGATGTTTTCAAAATCGGAAATGTTTTTCAATGAATTTATTTTTTCCTAAACTTTTAGAGTATTTTCATTCAATACTTTGCTTTCGAAAATCATTCATAAGGGAGACATCGTATGGATTGAGTTCCACTAAAATGCATTTTCTAAATGACTTTGGTTATGGCAAAGCACCCTGAGCAAGATCAATAGAAAGGCGAAGGGATTATTCCTGTAAATGAAAGTAATAACAATTTTTCATATTTTATTGCAAATAAAAAACATTTATGAGACACAACTTTAGGCCCAAAAAATCGAAATAAACGATAGAATCAGAAAAAATGTTTTCCAATCCATTATTGAATAGGATTTGAGACAATTTTCATATCTCCTCAACTTTTTCCTCTTCTTATCAAAAAACTCAACCATTTCTATGAAAAATTAATTTTGAGTTAAAATGAATTGAAGCCATCATTTGATTAAATATCGATTAAGTTTTGCTCAGAATATTCAGAGTTGTATTAAATTAAATAAAGAGTGAACTCAATTACCAACACTTGAAAACTGTTTATCCAAAATATGAATACAATGTATATTCAGATATGACTTTCCCCTCTTATATAGTGTTGGCCTATAAATATGATGGGAGAGTGCCATGAATTGGGAGGCAGTAATGCATTTCCCATTTCATACTGACTGGTGTTTTATATGATTCTCAATGGAGATGCCGGTGCCGAAGAGAAGTGCTGTGAACTGAGTGCTTGTTAACATGAAATCATTGTTTTCGCATCGATGAGCGCCTGACATGAAGGCCGACATTACCACTGATAATGTCAGACACAAAGCCCGAACCCGATTCTGATCTGTGTTTTGAGTTCAGCAAACATTTGGCGTAATGTAGTCACACATCCCTTCCTAACGGTCTAACTCTTAAATACGTCTTCACAACAATTAAATTAATATTTGAAAACACTATTTGTTTATTCAGTTTGAGATATTCACATATTTTTTACAGATTGTCGATCACTGACAGAGTTTGAGTCTCTGACTACTCATTAAACGATTCAATTTTAAACCGAAATTTTACCAAAAGTTAAGACAAACACAAAAATGGGAACAAATAAGAGAATCAATAATGAGATAAAGACTTTGATGAAAGACAATGACTTGAATCGAAATTCATATTCAATTGAATTAATCGGCGAAAACAACAGTCATTTCATCGGTAAAATAAAAGGAGCGCCTGATACCAATTTTGAGTGGGGTGTCTTTTCCATAGATATCACTATTCCTGAAAGATATCCGTTTGTGCCCCCGATCTGTAAATTTTTAACAAAGTTATGGCATCCGAACGTCTCATCACAAACGGGGGTCATTTGTCTGGATATTCTCAAAGACGAATGGGTGGCTTCGATGACTGTCCAAAGTATTCTTATATCGTTGCAGTTATTCCTAACTACACCCGAACCCAGGAATCCTCAGGACGCAGTAGTGGCCAATCAGTACCAGACTGATCGCAATCTCTATGACAGGACAGCCCAGTACTGGACTTATAACTACGCTGTTCCTGAAGAAGATCGACAACATTTCGACGAAAATTATTTCCAAGAATTCAAAGGAAAGATCGACGAATACATTAATATTACAAAAAATTTGGATCGAGACAAAGCCCTGTCAGCTCTTTCTTGTAATAACTGGGATATGAATCGGGCGGTTGACGCCAATTGACGATAACTGATAATTGTTTCCTATTTAGTGTCCAAATCGTATTCATTATATCTATAATTCTTTATAACTCTATAAATCTTAGTCTAAGTTATGAAGAGTTGTTTCATAACTTTTGGATATTATTTGATTTTATTTTTCAAATATTAATTAATTGTATTAAAAGTCATACAAAAAATCATTGAATTTATTCGCATTGTTTTCAAAATATTGAACAAAATTTATACAAATTGATAACATTCACAGAAAACTATGAAATGTTTGTTTGGATATGAAATCATTTTCTTCATTTGATATCATCTGATATTTTCAGATATATTTTCAGTCTTTTCCCGAAAAATGTACTGAAAATCGATTCTTAAATCGATTGATTGCTTTATCAATAGTTTACAAAAATATACAATTTATTGGAGAGTATTGGCTATGATTACAAAAAATATAATTCATATCACATGTGAGGAATCCATCCGTTGACAGCATTGAAGAAGTGGTACGGCATAGAACCTGGAAGTGGTATATGGATTGGCATCGATGCAGATCTTTGGTGAGTTTTCACGTGTTTCTTGAGGTGATCTTTTCTGCCGAACCGTTTTCCACACACAGAACAAGAGAATGGCCTCAAACCGGTGTGAATCCGCTTATGACGAGTCAGCTCTTCATTACGAGTAAACGTTTTGCCACAGTTTGGGTGATCACAAGCGAAGGGACGTTCACCTTAACCAAGAATCAAATTACTTATTAGAATATTGAATAACATTTTTGTTTGAAATAAAAGTCAGAGACAAACGAATTTAATGGTTAAGTACTGTCGACTAATTTCTTAAAATAAGTAACTTGGTCCTTTTATTTAAAAATAGAAAATGTTTTAGTATTGATATAATGTATGAGCAATGGTTTGAGCAAATGGTCTGACAGTGTCTGACACTCCTCTCTAATTGAATTGATATAATTCAAAAATAAATTAGAATCCATTTAAGAGTTTATATAAATTAGAGAAAGAGATTAGAATCGATTGAATACCGGTATGGATACGGATATGGCCTTTGAGTTGTCCGTTGTTAGAGAAGGAGACTCTGCAGTGCGGACATTGAAATCGTTTTGGTCTCTGTTTCTTCTGTTGCTGTAATTGTCTCCACTGACGGCTTATGTTGTTTGAGGCCATCAAACTCTGGTCGCAAAATGGCGTTTGATTCACATAAGGCTGATGTAACTGTTCGTAAAACATAGGGTCGGCAAATGGTAGCCCCGGATGTGGCGGACATAACATAACGTTTTGCTTCTGCATCATCGGTAACTGACTCGGATGATTATTTACTGACCATTGAGTGGGTCTATGAGGTAATGGCGGACACATTAATGAGGTGTTATCACAAAGAGTTGGGAATCGTTTCGCTGAACTATGCATAAGATCTAAGCTTTTGCTGATATCAGACTTAAAGCCATTTCGTTTATCATTGATTTGGGGCTTTGAAGAGGAATTGATGGAATCTGATGAAGAGGAAGACTGAAGTTTGTTGACTTCTGCGCCACAATTATTTGGTTGGGCGAGAGATGAATCCCAGGGACGGAAGAGATCGCTTCGGCGACGAACTTCTTTAAATGCCATTTATTTAAAGTAAACTTTTCAAGTGAGGAATACTCGAAGAAGAGTTTGTGGCACTGGTGGCTCTTATGGTGGGTCTTATAGGTGTGAAGAGCTGTATGACTCTTATTGAAGGACTGAACACAAGTAGTGAGTGGCGAGAGTTGTGTCGAGGGTTTTATTTGAAAGATGATTATTGGAGTTATGTTACGACTAAATATACTCTTATATTATTGTTTTGTTCGTCTATTCTGTGCTCTATCGGTGTCTCCCTTTGGGACAATTCTTTTTTGAATGAATGGTGAATGAAATGGGGATTCGAGCACTGGAATAGTGATCCCTTGTCAAAGATTGGTCATTTGAACACTGATACCAGTAATGGAGGAAAGGGATTGGATCCAGACTGCAGTCATCGTTTGGGAGCCTATGATAAATGAGTGCATATTTCAGGGCTAACAGTAGCACAAGTAGTAGTGAACTCCCGCTAAGCAGGCCTTCAGTTATTCCGCCTCTTCTGATGGGGGATATTATGTGCTCTGATCTCCCATTTCTGAACCGATGATGTGATGCAAACAATTCATTGCCGATACTGTTCTCCGCTATTCTCTTCTCTTCGCTCAACTCATGCATACAAAGGCCTCCAATTCTGGTCCTCCACTCAGAGCCCTCCTATCGACCAACGAGTTTGCTATCCATTCCACTCTAAAGGAGAGGGCTTTCACGGGAGGGCTCAGAAGGCAAACGCCAGTGCTTTGCATACATTCAGACATTACTCTCACTATTCATCACTTATTGAAAATCAAATATTTTTCCAAAATTTTGATTAAGAAAAACAACTTTTGATGAACTCATTTAAGTCATCAAAACTCAAATGATTTGCTTCTCATATAAACAATATAAAGAAATTTCCTAATAATAACACGGTTTTGATTTTTTTTCTGACCATTTCCCTCAAGAGTACCAAAAATATAATTTCAAACGACAATAACATCAGACTATCGGTTGAAATGTGTCTCTGAAGTGGAACTACTGCTAGTATTGGTTTAATGACATAATGTCTATGAGAGTGTCGGCTAATGTTTGTTACTTCGACTCCAATGACTCACAAATAGTATTCGGGGCTCATCTATAATATGTTTTCCCTCATTCCCTAATATAATAATCCCTTTACTGTTGAAAACATTCATTAATTTGTAGTGATTTATGGTTTGAACATCACTTCTGCTGTTTTATTAATGCAATTATCGCTAAGAAAAATCGATTCATTTATTTTAAAAGATTTTTTTCAATAATCAAAATCACTCACAGATTACTTCATTGAACCAAATGTTTGGAAAGTCTTTTCCAACAGAAATCTGTCAAAATTTTAAAAATGAGTTCATAATTAATGTAGTTTACGAAATGCGTTTAAACTTGCTAGCTAATTCAATATAATAAATTATAAAACATAACCAATGATGCCCAAGCACATCCTGTCAAAGGGGCGACAAAACATTTTCCTAAGGGGTACCTCAAAAGAAATCAAGTCTCAGAGAGGGACCAAGGTAAAAAAATTGTCGGAAAGGGGTTTAGCTTGTCTTTCAGCCAAAATTTTAGAGAAGGGTCCCATCGACCAAAATTTGAGGCCATACCACTCTTTGGGCTCCACTGAACAAAACTTTACTATACCGTAGTTGTAATGAGCCACCACTTAATTGTGCTTGCTCAAATGGGTGAACTGTGCTTTATATACCAATTTCTGTATTTAAGTTCAAAAACTTCATCTATAGCTTCGAGAATGTATGGCTCCAGTGCTAGTAATATACTCGGAGTGCATAATGTTCCTGGTCATTCCTGGTCACACGATTAGAATCTGGTCACAAGAGGGTTATGTAATAGACTTATCCTTTATTTTCATCGATAATAAATTAGCCAAGTTAAAAAAAAAGTATATTCAATACCATTTATAGATGGGAAAGTGTCAAATGTCTGAAGAAATGAGTTTACCATCGATTAGATAACTAACAGATTAAAGGATTTCCTCTTTGAGTGTGAGTTCGTCATTGAGTGCTATCTATTGACTCAAATCTAAACTCTGTTTGAATCACCAAATCGTTTGCGTAAACATTAAGTCCTTATCTAAACTTTAATCTAAAATTAGTCTTCAATTTGAAATATTTATTAGAGTAACCTGGTTACTTTAATTATTCTCTTCACAATGTGTTTAGACTTCGTTCAGTTTTCACATAATTATTCGTTTAGTAATTGATTTGCAAAATGCGTACAAAACTGACTTAAATGTCGTCAAAAATGACTTTTTATGAGCCTTTGATTCAAAGGAAAGTTTTATTAAATGTTATGTAACTTAATGTAAGTCTTATTTTGAATTTTAATTATGTTTACAATTCTTAGAAAATTACAAAACTGTTTCACTATTTTTTAAGTTTCAAATAAATGGCTTAAAATCGTAATAAATATTTTCACTAAAATTTAATTTTAGACTTTATTTTCAAAATTAGTGTTAATTTACATTTGGTTCTTGAGTCCAACCAGATATCGATTATAACCTGGCAAATAAAGGTGCCTTGCTCAGATTATATCTCATTCGATATATTGATTTATTTTAAATTGAGAGTCAGTTCACATGTTTTTAGATTTCACTTAAATTTGGGCTCAAATCAGATACTGAAGTGAATTCTGAGCCCAGTTTTGGATCGATTTAATCCTATTATCTGATTATTGACCACTTTTTGGATATTTAATCAAAATGTTTATAACAAAATTCAAGTGATTTTCTAAGTTTTGGTTAAAGTTATAAATTGTTGACAAAACTTGTCTTCAAAATCATAACATCTATTGATTTGATTCAAAGTAATTGAATTCAATTTAAATAATTTCATTTATTTTCAATTTTCGTTCGTTTGATCGCTTCGTTTGATTTCAATACTGAATTTGTGTCAAAAAGTCATTCATTACTTATCATTAGTTACTATACTTGAACTTAATTTGAGTTTAATTAGTCTCCAGTCTTACGAAATCCGATTCATTTGATTAATATTTCAGGAAATCAACCGAAGAGTCCTCCAATCAAAGTCTTAGCCATTAATAAACCATTGATTGCGAAGCGATTAACTCTCAAATCAAATTTCATTGGGAACGAAGAACAGACCGAAAATGGCGCCGAAGTTCATCAAAACCTCTAAAAACGGCAAACAATTAGAAGAGTTAAACGATTACTGTTTGCTGGAAGTCATCGAAAGACTTCCCATAAGAGAAAGATTCAAATTCAGACAAAACCGAAGACTCAAACTTCTGGTCGAAAGTAATTTAAAACATGTGAATGGACTGAGAATCGGCCGAAATGTCCGTAACTGCAGAGATCCGCGCCATTCGTCTCTTTATCTGGAGATATATTCGCCCGAAAAACAGCAAAATAACGATTTGTTTGAATTCAATGAGAAAAACAAATCAATTCTGAAACTTATATTCAATTTCTGTCCAAAAATCAAATGCATTGAAATGAGCGCCGAATTAGATCTGAGAACTTTGGTTTGGATCAAAAGGAAATGCAATTTATTGGAATGCCTTCAAATCAACAACTCATCGATCAGTAGTCGGCTCACAAATCGCCAGTGGGTCCAAATAGGCGAAGCCTTGTCCGATAAACTGATACACTTATCACTGGATTCTGTGACCAATTGGGAGGGTTTGTGTGAGTTTGGGATCATTTATTTGATTCTAAATCTCAAAAATCTGGAAGAATTGAGTTTCGATGTCAACGATCTCTCGCTCCTAAAAATCTGTCAATTTTTTGGGCCAAACATAAAGAAACTGAAGTTAAATAAATTCTATAAAACAGAACTGACTTCACATCTATTCCGAGACCTCAGAAACAATACTCAAAACCTGACAGACCTCGACATCGAAGGCAATGACATCCAAACATTGGATCTGATATGCGATAACTTTCCACATCTGAAGAGTCTTAATATGTTTTTCTTCAATTCGTGGCAGAATATGGATTCGTTGTCACAATTGTCTAAAATAGAAGACATCCAAAACTTGAAGATTGAGTTTTATCAGAATCGAGGGGTAATTAACTATCTTTCGAAGAGTGTGTTCCCCAAACTGGTGTCACTCAATCTGACCGGCATTTCGTTCACTCCACTAATGTTTGAATCATTTGACGAATTCTTTCCTAATATTGAGAAATTAATTCTTGACAACTGTTCCCTTCTTTGCGACGACAGAAGCGATGACTTCCATCACAGACAGGACTGCAATGACTGCAAACAAAAAGTTTGGAAATATTTATCAAAACTCAAACATTTGAAGCATTTGTCGGTAAATCTTTTGCCGCGAAAAGACACCGGATTTTCAAAGTCATACGTCTGGACACTCAATGACCAATCATTCTGTGCTATCGAAGAGCTTGACTTTCAATGGCTTCCTTACGATTCCAAGACATTTATGGAGAACCTGTTGTCACCACTGATTCGATTTGCGGCCAAAAATCCGAAGCGTTTTATCAAATTGAGAGTCAATTCAGACTTTTTTGAATACGTTTCGAAGAAAAAGCAAATAAATGGCATTAAATATAATGTTTTACTTCCAATGATTCCAAGAAATCTGAAGATTATAAACAGTTATCCCTAAATGTTTCCGCCAAACGACTGACCACTACTTAAGTGCAATACTCGACGAAACACTTTTAGTCTATTTGTAACAAATTGAGTCACATTTTACTGATTCAAAGATTTAATGTTTGTTTTTATATGAATTTATTTTAACAGAGAATCGATTTATTTTTTAATTACTTTACATTTGAGATACTTTTATGAATAGTTTTCTCAATTTTTACTGTTCTCTCATTTTTTTAAAGAAAAATTCAGTCAATATTGACGTAAATATTAATTATTATAATTTTATTAAATGTCAAACGAAACCAACGGATGAATAATAATAAAACTTTTTCTTATTTTGATTTGTGTTCCGTTTGATTGCTTCGATTACTACCGGTTCTGATCTATGGTTGTGCTTAAAAACCATTGTTTTAAACAAAATTAATAGTTTTAGAGTTGATTAGAGATTTTGGTTATTATTTATTCCGATTATTTGATTGCTCTTCAGTTTCAAAACGACTTATGGCTCGGAAGAAGTCAACCTCTAAGTGAGAAACAACTAGCAATTAATTATCTGATTATTGGTTTTTAATTCAATTAAAGGCATATTCGATAAGAACTCAATCTATTTATTGGCTTTGATTTTGAAAGCTATTCAGGAAATCATAATTTAATGCTTTAATTGGTATAATGGAAAGGTATAAAAGTCTGATCCCTTCAGTGTTTGAATCTTTATTTGATTTTCAATAAAACGAAAAGTTTTCCGATTTTGAATAATTCTGAAGTATTGGTGAAATCGCCAGAAATGGCCAAAAGTTTAGTTTATATTTTGATGTTTGTCGTCGTCTCGACTCTGATAATGGAGATTCAGTCCAACCGAAAGTTCCTCAAAGGATTAATTATCGGCGCTCTTCTCAGTCAACATAAGGCGGGTCACGAGGAATATGAGCACCACTATCACCATCAGCCTCTTTAGTGAGTCTTCACTCAATTTAATTGAGAATTACTTTCTTTAAATTTGTTTATTGCTTTACTTTGATTACCTTGATTAATTTAATGTAGATTTATTTTCTTCTATTGCCGTTCCTTTGAGTGATGTAATTCAGATTATTAATAAATTTATAGATAGGCAAGCACATTTATCAACAGGTCTATTAATTTGTCGTCCATTATAGTATAATAACAAATCAAAATTACCATAGTGAATCAGAATATTCAATTAAATTCAACTGAAAGTAGAACTTAATAAACTTGATATTTAGATTCTTATTTGTTACCATAGAATTGAAAAGATTGTGTCTTGCATATATTTTCCAATCATAACTCAATTCTTTTATAGAAGTATTAATTAATTCCAATTTTGTTTGCAGCACATATGACCACGATTACCACGGCTACAAAGGAGGATACAAATAATTTTGAATATATTCTTATCCCGAATATATCACATTTCTTATATTTATGATTAATAACTGATATTTCCATCGAATTAATGAAAAAAAATTCCATTTCATAAGTAATTTGTCACAAATTAATTATCAATAGTTTTATGACTTTTTTCGAAAGTCGTTCGAAGACTTATTTAGTGGTTTTAATGTTCCTCTCAATTGTATAAAGATTTTTACTTCTTATGAATACTCCGGTATTTAAGTAAATCTCTATAATTAATCGATTATTAGTAATAATTTATTGCTAATAATTATTTTTAACTAATATAATATTATGTTATAAATAACTCAAATTTCAAAACTTTATTAAATATCTATAAATTTATTGTAAATTAAAACAACAATTATTTTCTTTTTCATTTAAATATCTAGGTAAAATAATTGATTAATTAAATGTGTTAATATACATAATATAAATATGTATTTTAAATAAAGGAGTTAATAAGAAATTGAAAATGAAAGCAAAAAAGAACGCCCCCAGGTGGGCTCGAACCACCAACCTTTCGGTTAAC
>JAQGBD010001003.1:0-20327 GCA_034698165.1 Punctoribates punctum | reverse complement strand
TTCAATGGGTTTGTCTCAAACTTTTGGCTTTGAATACCAATAATTTGAGTCGAAATCGATTCGTTTCAAATCATTTCTCTGATTCCGGTAATAATCGGCTTTGAAATTGTTATCACTCTATAGGAGGAACCCTTTCTTATGCTGAAAAAGTCAGGCAATGGCTTAGCTCTTAATGGAAACGAACGGTTCGAAGGCTTTGTCAAAGATATTGCAGAACTGATTGCCAAAGAGAATGGCTTTCAATATAAGTTCCGAATTGTAAATGACTCTAAATATGGAGCACCTGATCCACAGGCAAAGTCAGGATGGAATGGAATGATTGGCGAACTCGTGAGGAATGAAGTCGATTTGGTTCGTCATTTCCATAAATAACTCAATTAATTATTAATACAATAATAATAAATCACTTAATATAAAGTCTGTCAGAGAAGTGAATGATTGAATTAATTATTGTATGGCATCGATAGGCAATGGCACCGCTCACCATATCTTCCTCTCGCATTCAAGTGGTTGACTTCACTCAGCCTTTTATGACAACTGGCATCTCATTGATGATGAAAAAGCCAACTGTTGTCACACCAGACATATTCCCATTCATTAGGCCACTGACCAAAGAGGTCTGGGCCTCGATTCTCATCTCATTGTTTGGAGTGACCATAATCTTCTACATCGTCTCAAAGCTCTCTTTTGATCGGGAAGTCAAAGACAATAATCCCAATAATATATCGTTGTGTTCGAGTCTATCCTACTCTGTGGGCGTCCTCTTATACCAGGTGTCTGGGGTTTACCCCCACTCTATGTCAAGTCGTATCGTATCATTTGTTTGGTGGCTCTTCGTATTCATTACCGTAACCTCTTATTTGTCTAATTTGACCGCAAACTGTGTCACAACAAAAATGAAATTCACTTTATTTAATGTTTTGGGAAAATATGAGTCATTAAGCGATGCATTCGTTTATTGTGAGCACAGAATGATTATTGTCATCAAAATATTTGATTAACTGACAAATATTCTCTTATAAGATGACCAGATGTTAGTTCCGATCACTTCGGTTGAGGACCTTTCAAAGCAGAATGTCATAGATTATGGAACTTTGAAGGATTCTTCGACCCAAACATTTTTCAAAGTATTTCCATTTATTTAGTGTTTAAATTCAAAACTGATTCTCTGTTTTATTTGTTTTGTTGAATATCCCAAATGTGATGCAATTAGAGTTCAAATATAGCCGTTTATCAGCAAATGTGGGAAAGAATGCAATCAATGAATAATGTATTCGTCGACTCCTATATCGATGGCGTTAACAAAGTTCGTGAGTCTGAAGGACAGTATGTCTTCATTTTGGAGGCACCGATGAATAACTACATAAGTGATCGCCAGCCCTGCAATACATTCAAGATTGGGAAGAATTTCCATTCGATTGACTACGGAATTGCATTACCCCTGGGATCGCCTCTCAAGTGAAACGACTTTATTTTGATAAATAGTTTAAATTTTTATAAATATTTCCGTTATTTCCTCAGAAAGCCATTGAATGAGGCAATCGTTAGGCTGAAGGAAAGGGGAGATATCACAAAACTAGAGAATAAATGGTGGTGGGATAGGTCACAGTGCAAACTCTACGACATTAAGGCAAGTCTTTACCGCCAGAAGTACTCTATTTATCATTTATTTGATTGCAAACAATAGGAACTCTCGAATACTAACATTACTTTAAACAACATATTTGTGGGTCTCCTCGTTCTCTGCATTGGTTTGATTTTAGCCTTTTTGGTCTCAATCTTTGAACACTTTTGCAATAGGAAAGTCTCGTATACCACCCGACAGTCCAATTACACCATAACTGTAAGACTATCACTGTTTGTCATATTCTGATTGTATTTGATTTCCATGACTTGATCTCAGAAACAGGAGGAAAGCTTTGGAGAGGAAGAGAATTCCTCCAAACGACGAATCATTCCTAAGGACTGAATTGGGAGCACAAGAAAAAAAAATTCTTAACTTTGTTTAATCTGTAGTTTGGTTTGCGATTTGATCTCCGATTTCATACATTATACAAAAAAATCAGACGATGCGTACAAATATTGCCAACAATGGGCCAAATAATGAGCCCCTGTTTGCAAACATACATTTATTACCACTTTAACTATACAACTGTCCACTGATAGAACTGCACATCAATTAACTTTACAAACTTTATCATAATTGCGAAAACTGCCTTTTCTTTGTAGTTTTTTACCATTTATTAAAAACGCAAATAATCTACATTTGAAAAGTTGTCCTTGCTTCAATTATGCTTTAATTCTGACGTCATTTTGTTCACCAATTTATTCACTGAAATAACAGTTATCTCTAAATACCAGAAAATTCTATGCAAATAGTATTTAATGTCATTTATATTACAGTAAACGACATAAAAAAAATTATTAAAACAGTTGTTTTCAGGAAATTCCTTCATTAGTCCGCAGAAAGTGTTTTGGTTTTGGTTTTCTCATTGGATGTCTCATTGCGTGCGAGTCTTTAATTAACACAATTCTGTCCACAATTTTTCCCATCTGTTCAACAATTATTTCAATTTAGAGATGCGATCGATATCTAAGCATTTTGAGAGTATACCTGGTCATCAGAGACCTGTTCCAATGATAGATGTGTTCTGTTGATAATTGTTAGCCGAGTGTAGCCATAGTCTGATATTCTGACCGCACTCCAGGGCGGAGGATTGGCCACAAACGAGTCGTGTCTCTCTTTACATCCCTATAATCACATTCATTCGACTAATTATCAGAATTGGTCTCATTTCTAATTACCGCCGAACCCGTAATTATATGAACGGGTGCTGTGGGGTTGGTATAGGGCTCGTCATAACTTCCATTGTAGACGTGTAGGTCATAGAGAGGCCACATCCGTTCGTAGACGTGTTCGTGTGCCCACAGTTCTAAGTCTACCCCATACTCATAGAACATGTCTTCTAAGCCGAGAGTGTGAATAAACGGTAATCCTTTTCGAATCTGCGCTCAGGAAAAGTCGTTGAAATGTGTCTAATATTTGAGCGATACTTGACTTACAATACTCTCCTTATGAGTGCAGTCGTCTCTGTCGGAGATAAATATTATTTTGAGTTTCACTGATCGATAGATAATGAGTTTCTGTGTCCACATTACCGGTCATTAGTACTGCAATACATGGGTCTGTGAGCCATTGTCATAATCCATGGCCTCAAAGCCCTGTTCTCTGGTTTATTGGCTTCACGTAAGTCATTGAGGAGCCAATAGTATTGATAAATCAATTGCTTCCATCCGTATTGAGGAAAGTAATAGAACTCAGATGAAAACGAGATTATATGCACCGGTCCTACATTGAAGCTGTAGTAATGGTTATTGATTTGTCCCGTCGTACTATCAATCATTGAAAAACGATTCTCATAATTCGAGAAATTGCTGAAAACTCAGAGTATTAATGGTTAACAAAATTTTGTTTTGATTTTCATTTGAAGCTCACTATTTATTTTCGTGATTTCCGGGACACACCTGATAGGAAACGTAAGCTGCCATCGATTCAATTTGTCTCATAAACTGATCGCCAACTCTTGCGTTGTCCTAAACTTCAATCGATATAAACATTGAAAGGATTAGTCACTCAGAATAACTCACAGAATCCATATCATAAGCAAAATCGCCTGAAAGTACACAAAAATAATAAGTCTGTGAAAGTGATGTTTATTTGTGGGGAATACCGATATGCAAAATGCTGTCATACATTCCTCTTTGAACCTCTTCTTGTAGGCGAGGAATGGACTGCGGGTTCTCATTACCCAAATCGCCAAAGACTGCAAATCTTGGGCTCCAATCGCTTCCATTTTTCATTGCCCTGAAGCTAAAGAGCGCAGTCCAGCCGTCAGTACTCCCGCAGTGATATACTAACAGATAATAAGACTCAGTATTTCTATTTATCACAATTTTATCGGACAATAGCTTACTGTAAGCCATTCCTGGTGTTAAATCTGTCAAAACTACTCTATGAATATACATTCTTCTGCTTTCATTTCCGCCATCAATGAATGGAGAGCTGAATCCACTCTGAGTTTTGTCCAAATTAATAGTTCCGAACTCAACTGTCGACGTATTCGTCTCGTCAAAAGTGGTCCAGGTAACCACCATTTGTGTCGGATCAGCTAAAAATATTAATCCATTAAACAAATTCATTAATCAATGGCATGGAATACCTCCATATGAGAGGTGAACTTGCTCAGGTTGAGTTTGCAATAAACCACTCACTTTTGATGAGGTATTTAAAAGAATTTGAAATATGAATAAAATCCAAAACATGTTTTCATTAACTTTTATTAAACATTTTGATGATGAAAAAGGTGAAAAACTGAAGTGAACTTGATCAATTGACACATTTTATTCACTGTAAACAAGTAAGTGACAGCATTTGATGTCTTACAGATTCTGTAGAAGTCTTCCCATCATTTATTATCTCTGATAATGATAATGATAAAAGGGCGATTGAGCAAGGCCTATTTTAGAGTTCTTCTGCACTCTGAAACTGATTTATCTGTCCTATGAAACTGAATTATTGACGAATTTGTGGCATTGAAGTGAAATACTAACAAAATTTATCGAAACTTTGATTAAATTGTTGACAATTATTTGAAAATAGGGAAAAACACAACAATTTTCATAACATTTCAAAGCGTTGACAACAAATCTGAAAGTGATTTATTAAAAATGTTTTAATGTATTCATAGCTTATTCCTCGTTAACACTGACTTTTATGACAATAAAGAATTGTTGTGTCATATGACTCACATCCTGGCACTTTTCAGACCAACCTTTTCATTACAATTATTATTCAAATGATGTTCTTTTGATATAAAATACTTTTAATACTTAAAATCCTCGAAACCTATCTATCAGTTGATTAATGAATTTAAAAGGATTGAAAATAATGGGTCTCTTATGATGTGTGTCAACTTCTTTATGACTAGTGTTTCCTATTGAGAAAGGAACATGATCACTAATACTCTCAATAATACCAGAGTAAAGTTAGGAAATCAATACTTATTAAATGATTTTGTTGTTTAACAGTCGATGAAATTGAATTCCCATTCTGTGCATCGATTTTATAGATTCCAGGATTGGTTTCATTATATCCAAAGAGATTATAATTTGTTTGATTACAGTTAGGCCTCAAATCGGTGACAAACTGACAAATGTAATACATCTTTGTATTGCAATTATAGTCGGCCCACATTCCCATAAAGTAGGTGTCAATCATCATATAGACACAGTCCTCGTTGTTGTAGTGGTCGTTAGGCTGTCCCTTATGCCAAAAGTTGAAGTCTTTTATACCACAACCATTTCTATATTGAAAGTCTTTGATTCCACCGAAAGGCACTCTTTTAGCGCCGATCCAAACCTGAGGTCTGAAACCATTAAACATATCGTCGTTGTAGTCATCGAGAGTGAAGACTATTAAATAAAATTAATTTCAATAAAATAAGTGTAGAAAATATAAGGACTGTTACCCCTCTTCGCCAACTCATTCACTATAACATCGTTTTCATACATGGAATGGATTTCAATTAAGTCGAATCCGGTGCCCATTTGTTGGCACCTTCTTTGAGCCTCTTCTCTATCAACTATTTCATAGAAGACTTTCATACATTTGGTTTGACTCGAATTCATTGATTTATATTCTCTCCAATTTTGGGGACAGACTCGTAAAGAATTTAAATTACTTAATTGAGCCCTAATTATGCTAGAGTAGCACAGAATCAACGAGATAAGCAGCATTTTATCCATCGACATAAAAGAGCATATTGTTTGCAAGTTTCAAATTCCGGTTATCAATGAAATTATGTGAAGAATGTGTTTAACAAAAACATATTTTAATCATTAATCAAAAGAGTGAAGACATTAATCATTGAATAAAAGATGACTTTATTGCCAATGCTTTTAATTTACAGACAAATTGTATTCAGAAGAGTTTGAAATTTTTAATTACATATAAATTACATAAATTTTTGAAATATTTCTTTCGATTAGATATCGTTCTTCTCTTCGTTGACATTCTGTTTGTTAGTATTTGACATTTTGTGGTACTTATTCCAGAGGTAGACAGCGCTTAGACCAGCGATTACCATGAATATTACGATCAGTATTATAGACACTATTATCCAAATGGAGACACCGGGAGCCGAGTCGTCTCCTCTGACCAGACCATAACTGATGGATAGTAAGACCATCGCTAACGATATTGAGTTCATATTTGCTTTGAGTCCAAACACTTTCATTGGTAACTGATATCAATTCTTAAAACAAATGGATTTTTGGTTTTGGTTTTAATTTGAAACAAATCTATGAAATCTCAACTAATAATTGAATTAATTGCTCTTAAAGTTATCGCGGTATTTAACAATAGTTTTATAAGCGAGCAAATTTCAAAAACTTAATCTCAGTATATCTTTAGAATAATTAAACAATTGTTACACTTCTTAACTATGGATCAGATTTTAGAGATAAGGAATAGTTTGATGAATGAAGAGTTCAATTCACTGGCGGATAGTGAGGAACGGGTCGAATATACGTTTGAAAAGCTCGGATCAATTGAAAACATTCGACAAAATGTCCACAAATATCTCTCAGAGCATAGAACTGAAAATATGAAATCATTGGACAAATCGAAAGACTTCCGCCAAAAGGGAAATCTGTATTTCTCGAAGAAGAACTACGAATATGCCCTCTATTACTACTCTTCGGTAGGAAAACACTCTTCCCTTCAATTTGATTAATTTCCTTTATTCTTAGGCACTGTTGTGGGCGCCATATCCCGAAGAATCGGGTGTAGACTCAGACAATGAGCTGACGTATGTCTTCACCGCCCGATCGCTGACACTCTTCGAGATGAAGGCCTACGAAAATGCTTTGTTTGACATCAATTGTGCGCTCAATCTCTCGGAGTTTACAATGAGATTCACCGAAAGACTACAACTAATGACACACAAAGTCTACTGTTTGTGTCGACTCCGACGCTATTACAGCGCAATGTCAGTCATCTCAGCAATGATTCAATTAGTTCCCTGTCTTCCAATCCATAACCAAACTGTGAAATCATTGATCGCAATCAAAGACCAAATAAGAGACAAATTGAATGAAGAGTCAGAAGAATCGGATGACGGCAAACAAATTCAGTACGAATTGGATCAAATCGAAAGCCACTTGAAAAACATCGACACCTTCTTCAGCACTGACATCAAAATGGCTAAAACCAAAGCTAAAGGTCGTCACTACAAAGCTGTTAATCCGATCGGAACCGGAAAGTTAGTGGCCGTCGAGAAGGCGATCACCGCTTCTCTATTCAAACCGTATTTCGTAACTCATTGTCAGAATTGTATGAAAAATATTGGCTACAAGTGCTGGCCCTGCAGACAGTGCTCTCAAGTCGTCTTTTGTAATGAGGAGTGTGCCCACAACGCTCACCATCACGAATATGAATGCGGACTTATCGATATCTTAAGCACTATGGGATCCAATCATCACATCCTCTATCGAATCATTCTTTTAGTCGGACCCCAAATGGCAATCGAATTGGCAAAAGAAACTTCAAATCGATTAGATATCAGCCCCGGACTATCCGGTGATGAACTGTCCGAAAGCGATGATGACCCGAATCAAGTGAATTATCTGAAGTTTGTGCAGTTGACTGACCACAGACACAAATATTGTCTTAAAACTAAGATTCCTTCGATGTGTCGATCCATTCAAATGTCAATAATTTTTGACTTCTTTGAAGAATTTCGACCAAAAGATCGTTTGATTGAAGACTTTTTGAAAGAATTGTCGGCACTTTTGGACACTTTTAACTTCAAAGCCTTTGTTAATGTCTTTGGAATCTATGAACACATGGATAAGAGTCGGCCTTTCAGAGGTCCACACATTGGAAACGCTCTTATGTTTAAGTCTTCGTTTTTCAACCACAGCTGTTCCCCAAATACTTATTGGATGTTCAATGGACAGCATATTTCTGTAGTGACCACTAAAAACATTGAAGGAGACGAGGAGTTGTGCATTTCGTACGGGCCTTATAGTCCGGGGATGACATTCGAGGAAAGACAGTCGTCGCTGAAGAGACGATATTTCTTTCAGTGTAATTGCAAACAATGTTTATCTGACGCCAGAGGTTTGCCAACTCTGAAGTGTAACCACTGTTCGGAAGGAATGTTCGTATATAACACCGATTCAACTGAAAACTCGTGTTTAGTTTGCGGACAAACTCTGGATATCTCTTCGGTTATCAAAAGAGTTGAAGAAACAGAGAAAGAATTCAGTTCTTGGATGAATCAGTTCGAGAACGACAACAATGAGCTGACACTAATCAGAGCCGAGCGGTGTTACCACAATTTCGATGAATACCTTTATTCTAAAAGTGAGCGAATGGTCGAAATCCACACAAAGCTGTCCCGAGGTTTCGAAAATATGGGCTTCTATTCGAAAGCCATGGAATACAGCAAAAAGATATTGGAATCGATGACAGATATCCAGTCCTTTCGCTTCTGCACTGAAATGGTTTTCTACAGTCGTGTCTATTATTACTATTTGCGGAAACAGCGAAAAATACTGCTCTTGGATGAGGAGTGGCAGAAATGCTTCCAAATATTATCCGAGACATTAGTGGTTCTCAACGATTGTAAGAAAAAAATGATTCTCAGTCTCACCGAGAAGTCAACGAAGAAGTCTGAAGCGGATATCATCACAAAAGCCATTCAAGTAATCGACGGCTGTTTGAAATCCAAAGAACAACAGATTCGCGTCATTTCAAAGATGACCGAAGACTTAAACCCAAAACCAATGGATGATTGCATTAATTAATCGATATTTTTATTATTAGTTAACATTAACTCATATTTTGTCCAAATTTTGTTGATTTTATTCATTTTAATTCTGGAATTTATTTATTATTTATTTATTTATTTGATTAAAAAATACTTAAAACTTATATTAAATTCAAAACATCTGTTATTCAACATTAAAATGAAGTTTAATTTTATTAAATTTAAAATAACTGGACTTTCAAAATGATATTTGTTTAGACAAATGTTATTACTCTTGGTACTCTCGCTGCTTCTAATCCTTGCTATTTATTGGTAACAGAATTTCATTCAATATCTTTTGACAAATTTAGAATTTCAAACTAGGTATTTTACTCGAAATTACGATTACTGGACTAAAAGGGGAATTCCAGGTCCAAAACCATGTCTGGGATTTGGCAATATTCTGATGGCGCGCTTTAAAGCCATGGGTTTAGTCGATATTGATCTTGGTAAAAAATATGGAAAGATCTATGGGTTTGTTTCAAAACAATTGACTAAAATTAAACTCTTGGTCTTTTAAATTGACAGAATATTCTGCGGCCAATTACCAATTCTAACAGTGAATGATCCGGAGCTAATTAAACTGATTTTAGTAAAAGACTTTCACATCTTTGGGAACCGGCGTACCTTTGGCACCGTTCATGAGGTTCTGGATAAGGCTGTTCTCTATGCAAGAGATGATGAATGGAAGAGATTGAGATCATTGACAACATTTGTGTTCACGGGCGGCAAACTGAAAAAGATGACCCCGCTCATTCTAGAATGTGTCGATGACCTGATGGAAGTGTTACACAAATATTCACAAGACGAAGAGGACATCAATTTGAAGGACTTGTGCGGCAGTTATACTATGGATGTGATCGCAAAGTGTGCCTTCGCTACCAAATTCAATGTTTATAAAGACCAGAACAATCCTTTCATAAAAAGTGCCAGGAACATTTTCCATCCGAAATTCCGTATGATTTTAGCCATCTTTCTGTTGCCGGACTTCCTAATCAAGTTGTTTAACATCCGTTCGATGTTTGACGAGAAGTCCAATCAATTTATATTCAATTTGAGTCGAAAACTATTGAGTGATCGCCGGAACAGTTCTGAAGTCCACAACGATTTGCTTCAGTTGATGATCGACACCACAAAAAGTGATAAATTAATTAATCATTTGATGACTGAATTCATATGAATTTCATTTATATCTCAATTTAGCCAATGATAAGAAGGGTTTGACTGAGAACGAGATCTTAGCCCAGTCCTGGCTCTTCCTATTAGCCGGTTATGAGACGACCTCCACTGGTATCACATTCTGTTTCTATGAATTAGCTCTGAATATTGATATCCAGGACAAACTCTTTGAAGAACTACAGACAGCACTCGACTCAAGCGGTCGATTCGATTACGAAAAACTATGGAAACTCCCATTTCTTGACGCAGTTATAGCAGAAGCTCTTAGGCTTTACCCCCCTTTCCTTCGCATTGAAAGAGAAGTTAAATCTGATTATCAATTAGGAGAGACCGGAATAACTTTAAGCGCGGGGTCTTTAGTCCATATCTCAGTATATGCTGTTCACCATAACGAAGAATACTTTGAAGACCCAGAAAAGTTTGATCCAGATAGATTTATGCCCGAAAACAAGGATAAAATCCTACCTTACACATATTTTCCGTTCTCAGTCGGTCCCCGAAACTGTGTGGCAATGCGTTTGGCTCTCATGGAAATGAAGATTTGTATCGCACAGGTAGTCAACAAATTCCGGTTGAGTGCCAACTCTCGGACTGATATTCCGCCCAAATTCGTGACCACTACTCACTTATGTAATGCACAGCCGCTGTTGATTACCATTAAAAAGAGATAAAACTGATTTCACAGCAAAACTTTCCTCGTTTTAAATTTCATACCAAAGTAACAAAATTCTAATCACTTATTAAATGCTTTTGAATTGAAAAATATTCTAATCTATGAAATGAGTTGATTAGTAAACGGAAATAAATCTACAAATCAATTGGTTTTCGCCTAAAAACTGAAACAAAACCCGACTTTTCTTAAATTAATTAATAAGAATACAAACGATTATTTAATTATCATTTTTATTATCCGTTTGTTATTTAAAGATTCGCAAAGTTTTTGACATAAAATTCAATGTATTTATAGTTATTTTGATGACTCAATAGTTCCAAAGTATTAATACAATTGAGAGGCAAATAATGTCCAAAAAGATGAGTCATTTAGTTGTTAATTGAATTTATCATTCATTCAGATATTGATTTGCGTTCAGTTTTGTTGTTTAAAGACATCAATAATAATAATAATAACAAAAATACGATACAATTGGGAAGAGAATTGAAAATTGTTTCGAAAATCTGTATTAATTACTCAAATAATAAGTGAAAATCATATCAATACTAATGAAAATTCAGTTCACTTTTAAACACAAACGGAATATAAAGTATTTTCTCAATAATAATAATAATTTAGAAAAAAAAATCCAGAAATCAATCGAAAGTTTGCATACATTTTATGGCAAATAATAGAAAAGGAATAAAAAGGAGAACAGAATGAGAAGAAGAGCACACTTTAATTGTTTGGCAATTTTGTAGATTTCGTCTAAAATTCAATAACTAATTGCATTAACCCTAAGATAAATCTGAAACAAAATGAGAGACCGATTAGTAAAACATGTATTGGATTAGTGGGCGGACAGGACTCACAGCTAGGAATGGCCCCGTTTTCAAACCGTTTCTGGATTTGGTCGTAAGTGAATTTGACGAACGTATCGTATTGTTCTGCAATAGAGGGGAAAGGGTTAGCAATGGTGGCACTCAAATGAGCCAAATGTTGAAATACCGGCTAATTTAGTGTTGAGAACGTCATCGTATTCTTGTCTAATCTGAGTCTCCCTTTCTTTGAGAATACGTTCGCAGATGAGGCCAACCTGTTTGAAGGTAAAGAGGGGAGCGTCCCGTCTCGAGGGTGACAACAGACCAATTGATGTCGAGCTAAGACTGGACTGCATCTCATGGGGTGGCGAAGAAAATCCACTGAAACAGAGAACCAATTAGTTTCGCAAAATTAAGACATCAGTTATGAGATAATTGGATAAATCACTGAACAAAAGGCCATAAAATAAATGGGAAGACATTAAAACCTATAGCAATGTCTACGCTCTGGTTGTCGACCAAAGTGTTGCCAATTATCATAAAATTAGTGAATTTCTCAATTAATTCAAACATATTTTCAAACAAATAAATAAAACTAATGACAAACAAAGGGTTAAAATACAATTAATGGCAATAAAGACATACTCTTGAGAACTAGTATTAGGCGATAGCGGGTGTCCTGTGATTGAGACATCAGTGGAAGTACTCGAAGTCGACGAAGACGTGTGAGAGACGTGTAATTTCTTGCGATTATAGAGTCGTCGCATCTCTTCCCGAATACTGACCGCTATTTCTTCTGCAAAATCGATAAAAGAGTTAATCAAATGAATAATAAACAAAACAATCGATAAATCAATTTATAGGAAAACAGACGAAGACTTCGCTCAGAATAATCAATAAATTGAAAATACAAACAAAATTATAGTCAAATGAAGTCATTAATTGATTTTTGGCCAAAAATGAGTCACAAATTGAAAGATCAGATCAATAGATAAGACATACCTGAAGACAAAATTGGGTGGACTTCTCCGAAATGTGAACTTTCTTTTGGTATTTGGGGACTCATTGTAAGAGAGGTCAGACATCTTCGTTTGGCAGCTCTCGAGTGGTGTCCAAAACCATGAGCCGTGTCTTTGTGTACGCTATTGTGCGACGACGGCGGAGACATCGACGGGTCCGACCACTCGAGGGGCCGTTTGAGGGTAACGCAGGCCATCACTTAGAGGTCACACACAAAGAGCGGATCAAAAGGCGATAAATACTCAACAACTGAAGGGATGGAAACAATTGGTTTACTTCTTCTTCTGATAACAGATCTGTTTCTCAAGTCTTTTGTATGCGTTTTAAAGGTCTACACAAAACAAACGCCAAATCAATAGATTTGAGTCACTTTTGGGTAATTAAAAAATAAGACAATTTTCAGTTCAGTAAATATGGTCTCAATTTTGGGAATAATTTGATTAAAAATTTAAAAATCAATTTCCGTTGAGTTTATTATTTGATGTTTAGATACTTTGAATCGGATTTAAATAAGAGAGAAATCTCCTAATCGTGTGAATAGAGTCTAATACTAGTCCTCAATAACTGTATTGTAATGAGTTCTCCACCAAAATGACCGTTTGTTTACATTCATTCCCATAACAGACTACGAGCCACACAAATCTTAATCACAAATTCACTTAACTTATTCTTACCTTTTGGTACTATTCTTTGCGTAACTTTAAGCTTTATCTGCGGTAACTAAACTGGTATATAAAGTACTAAATATAGGGTTCGTTTTGGGCTACTATTTTGGGTCTTTGTATGGCAAACAACAAAAAGATCAGTAATTATTGAATTGGTGTTCATTTTTACGAATAGATGGCACTAAAGATGTCAACTAATGAATTAATGCTGTGCTCTGCAGAGACTCGTTTCACCAGTTGGACTAACGTTTTATTTCGCATCTCATTATTATTTGTGTAATCGGTGAGCAGTGTCACAATAAGACCTTGCTCACTTGACAAACTTAAGTATTGTTTTACTTCAAATGCATTTCATTTGTATTGACATTTGATAGGAAAGCCGTCCTATGAGTTAAATCTTATTTATAATCGGATTACAAATCTCTGATTAATTGTTTTAATGATATTTAATATTAGAGTTGACGACAAAACCCATGAATTTCGCTATCATTAGGAAAAAGTAGAAGTATTTTAAAGGTTTTAATCACAAAATATGTCAAACTTTTATATTTTTCGTCAAAATTAGCACAAAATTGTCAGCTTTTCCTGGAATACTATAGATTAACTGTTTTATAAACTAGCAAGTTTTACTCAAACAAAAACATTGAGTTATTTGCCAGGAATATATTAAAGTAATCATAATCTAGGTTCATTTTTATATGACTGCAGTTAAAAAACAGCAATTTTTCAAATTAACGAATGCTAAAAGTGATTAACAAGGTGTCTTTATTCACAGTCCTTTGAGGTGTCAGGTTAATCTAGGAAGTTATATCTAATAAAATACTGTTAGCAACAGATAGCCTTATAACCTAAATAAGCTAGATCCTTTCCAGACAGACTTAAACAATTCCATGACAATGATAAAAGTTGAGAATAAGATAACCTAGGTTACTAACTTTGGTTTAATTTCTAAAAAATGATTAAAAATTATGAATGAATTTACAAACTATTACTCTTAAGACTGTAATTAAGACAATTATCTTGAAAAAGTGATAATCAAGTGATCACGTGAATGGCAGCTGAATAGGAGCTGGACATTTCCGAGAACTGTTTACATCAGACTTGACTGCATTCCTTAGTCACCCCCAGTAGGGGTATAAACCAAGAGTACTTTGATTGCAGTATAAACAGTGCAATAATTCGTAAAATATGCGCAAAGTCTGAGAGTTTTTAACCATTGAGTCAATGATAGCGAGTTTTTGTGCGCACTTCTCGTCCTTTTATTCGTGTTTTTCAATTGAATGCAGTTTTAGTATAGGTTTGAGAGAAGGCAACGGAAATACGCAAAAGTTAGACATTTTGAGTAAAGACATTTATTTATACGTTTCGTCAATTTTTAATTGTGTCAAAATGTTCTGTTAAACTGAATTAAACAAGCAAGGTGAGCTTCAAAAGCACTTTTATCAATTGATCCATTGTTTTAATTTAAAATTTGATGATTAAAATGAGTACAAAGAGTGCAAAAGTGTGTGAGGAATGGGACCAATAGGGACACCACTCAAAAGAGTAGACTAGTGGAGAGTAATCTAGAAATACCTAGCTAATGTATAGTCTAATCTAGTCAAGTTTGCATTTTTGTGTCACATTTGTTGCCATACTTATTACGATTAGAGTAAACATGTTTTCAATTGACGACAAAATTATTGATAATTATCTGAATTAACGCCAAAATGACTGAAATGTTTATCTCTTGTGTTGACTCAGAGGTCTATTTTGGTATAAAAATGTCGAACCACTCCTCGCAGGCGAACAATAGTTTGAATTCAAATCCAATCCAAACGTTGAATAGAATGCATATTCACTCCGAACCAATTGAGTCGAGTTCTGTGCCCTCTCGGCCTCCCTTCTCGACGGCCGTGTCTGCGGTCACATCAATGGATGGCAATCAGTTGGAGTCAGTGATCAATAACTTCAACAGAATATGTTCGCAATCGGCACAGAATAGTAACACCAATTGGTTGCAGTCCTTCTATGATCTGATGAAAAGCGAATGGACTCGATTGCGGTCATTCCACTCCCGACAGAGCGCTAAGTGGACCGTCGATTCTGTGCCGGCCGAGGAGTTGGCCAGAGCCGGATTCTTCTATCTATACGGGGATAAAGTCCAGTGCGCTTTCTGTACAGGAATGGTTATGAACTGGGAGTCAGGTATTACTCATTTGTTTAATTGCTTTAATTGTTAACTAATGGTCTGTTCCCATAGGAGACCGTCCCCTCGCAGAGCACGCGCGACACTTTCCGCGCTGTCCTTTCATTATGGGTGAAGATGTCGGGAATCAGCCCATCGAAGACGACCCCATTCGCGGCTCTAAAAGACATTTGAGTACCGGATATGATGTCTGCGGAAACTTCTCTTCGGATGAATTACACGGAATCGGAGTCAATAACCGGAAAAACGTATCACAAGAGATGAGTCAATATGGAGTACAACCCCATAACGGACCCAAAAATTCTGAGTACAAATCAATTGATGCCCGACTCCGCTCTTATATGACAAACAGATGGAGACCGACAGTACCCGTCGACACCCGGGCTTTAGCCGAGGCCGGCTTCTACTCAGTCGGTGTCAGTGATTACGTCAAATGTTTCTATTGTGACGGAGGGCTCTTCAATTGGGAACAGGGAGACGACCCGTGGGTCGAACACGCGAAGTGGTTCCCCGACTGTCAATTCGTTTTACTCAATAAGAGTCAGCCGTTTATCGAAGAGTGCCGTCAACTCATTACTGAAGGCCAACAGAATTCTAATTCGTTTGGAGAAGTGCCCGATCCGGAGCTCTACAGTCCCACGAACTCTGACTCTGAAGAAGAAGAAGTCAACTCATTGGGTGTCACTGTTGTCAACGAATGGATGAATTCTGATATAGTTTTACAGTTAATTGATTTGAATGCCTTCTCTGAAGACGTGATTAAAGCCGTTCTCTACAAACAATGGCGGGATGAGAGACAACCGTTCACTTCTTTCGCTCATCTCTACGACGCGGCCTCTCAATGGAGAGAAGAACCGACTCTTCAAATGTATGTCTTTTTGTTAATTAATGTCAATTCATGTCTTAATCTATTGTTTCTCTTAAACAGAATTCGAAGACCAGTTATGAACAGTGAATCTGAAAACGAAGGCATTTCCAGCGAAGAAGATTACAATTCCGGTAACGAACTGCCGGCCTCTCAGTCCTCTATATTTTCTACGGCGTCCTCTATGTCTACGTATTCGTCATCACCGCCAGAATCGCAGGATTTGATGTCATGTAGTGAGGGTTCGCCAAAACCAGAAGACAACCGACTATTATGTAAAATATGTTTAGACCGAGAAATAGGAGTTGTTTTCCTACCGTGCGGTCATCAATTAGCCTGTACTCAGTGCGCTCCCTGTGTCACCGACTGTCCCATTTGCAGGAAAGTGATTCGGGGAACGGTCAGGACGTTCTTCTCTTAGGTTTTTTCCAATTCTGTTCTTCACTCAAATCCCTTTCACTTACAAAATATAGTCTTTTGTTTATAAATTGATATAAAATAAAATATCGATAAATATCTGATTCTTTTGGGTTATAAACTGATTGTAATCTTATCACTAAATCTCTAAAAGGGGTGTAAAATACGAATAATTCTCAGTATTTTTGATGTTCACTAAAACTACTCTCAAATTATATTCTTTTTGTAAATTGTTTTTCATATGATTTTATGTTAATTTCAAAATTAATTTCATATCGATATCAATATTTTCATTAATAAATACATTTATAGAAATATTTCTGTTTATTATCTGAAAATAATGTCTGTTTTTCGCAGAAATTATAGGTTTTCTAATAATTTATATATTTATCAAAATATTAAACGATTTCAAAACAAAGTTCTTATTTATTCCTTCTTTGAGACTGTCCTCAATTGGATGGTCAACAAATTGATTCCCAAAGGAATAGAACACCCTTTCCTCTCAATCAAAATAATGGCAATAGATTGAGAACATGAGAACTCCCCAATTGTTGTGAAAACCCCAATAGGTTTGGCTCTCTATTGGCTTTCAATCAAATTTTGTATTTATTCCTAATTTAAATCAATTATAAAATAATTTTCTGTTAATTATCTCAAATAATTGGGATTTTATTCAAACTTTTAAACTTTTTTTTTCTATTCTTGGAACTGAAATGAAAGGCTCTTTTTCGTGGATCAGATTTCTATTGTGTTGTTATTTATGTTTTCAAACCAAACCCAAACACAAACTGAAGACTTTTAAGACGTCAGACAAAGTTTGGGTTAATTTAAAAAATTATTTTCCAATTATTTTCCAGGTATTGAATTCATGAGCAATGACGGTCTCAATGAGCAAGGTAATATTTCTTATGACAATCATTTAATTTGTTCTAATATTTAAAATCATAATTTTTAGCCACAAATATATTGTCTGTTTGACCACCAAATGGGCTGAAATCCTATTCTTGCAAATAATGTCGGATTCAAATGCAATCCAAGTCTTTAATAGTTTGCAAATAAAGTCCGATCCAAATGAATGGACGCCTCCCTATTCGGCCGCCTCTGCCATCTCTTCGCCGAATTGCGATCAATTGGAATCAGTTATCCTTAACTTCAATCGAATCTGTTGTAAATCAGAAGAGAATTATAACAGGAATTGGTTGAACTCTTTCTACGATCTGATGAAATGCGAGTGGACTCGATTCCGGTCATTCCACTGCCGACAGAGCGCCAAATGGACGCTAAAGTCTGTGTCTCCCGAAGAGTTGGCCAGAGCAGGATTCTTCTTTTTGTACGGCGATAAAGTGCAGTGCGCTTTCTGTAGGGGAACGCTTATCAATTGGGAGGAAGGTATGTCTGTCTCTCTGTCTGTTTCCTGGTCTCTACCAATTAATTGTCTGAACCCTTTAGGTGACGACCCTTTGTCAGAACACACAGCAAACCTACCTGGTTGTCCCTTCATTTTGGGAATGGATGTGGGAAACCAACCCATTGATGTCGACCCCATTCGAAGACATAAAAAGGATTTGAGTGAATGCTCTGACATTAATATTTGGTTCACTCAATTGGATTCGAAGGAACCCCTCAATAAAAATGGCGTTGAAATGGTTGATAATAAAGTCGATTCCAATATTGGACCGAAAAATGCGGTCTACGAGTCATTTGATTCCCGATTCTGTTCTTTTATGACAAAAGACTGGTGTCCTTCAGTACCAATGAATACCAGGGCTTTGGCTGAAGCCGGCCTCTACTCAATCGGAGTGAGTGATGTCGTTAAGTGTTTCCACTGTGGATACGAACTCTATAATTGGGAACTGGGGGACGACCCATGGATTGAGCATGCTAAGTGGTCGCCCAACTGTCAGTTCGTTTTAATAAATAAAGGCCCGGAGTTTATCGAACAGTGCCGTAGACTAACTGAAAGAGAGGAACTGTTGAATGATTGCGAAGCAGTCGAAGGTTCCGATTCAGAGCTCTATAGTCCCGTCGGCTCTGACTCTGAAGACGAAGAGTTTGACTCTTTGGGTATCAATACTGTCAACCAATGGATGGATTCCGATATTGTTTTCAAATTAATGGATTTGAATGCCTTTTCTGACGAAGTAATTAAGGCCGTCCTCTATAAGAGATGGCGTGAAAAGAGACAACCCTTCACTTCTTTTCCCGAACTGTATGACACGGTTTCCCAATTCAGAGAACCACCAAATCTCAAAAAGTATGTCATTTTGTTAAAACATTTCTTTATATAAATTATTTTTGAAAAACAGATTTCCTGTGATAACAAAAACTCTCACTAAAGAAGAATATAATTCTGGTGACGAACCGCCGGCCCCGCAGTCCTCAATGTCTTCAACGACATCCTCTTTATCTACAAATTCGTTTTCCTCCCAAAGAACTAAAGAATCGATAAGTAATGAAAGTTCTCCGAAACCAAAAGATGACAGACTTTTGTGTAAATTATGTTTTGAACGGGAAATAGGAATTGTGTTCCTTCCCTGCGGTCATCAGTTGTCGTGCACTCAATGCGATTCCAGTGTCACCGACTGTCCCGTTTGCCACAAATTGATTCGGGGAACAGTCAGGACTTTTTTCTCCTAAGTTTTTGCTGAATATGTTTGAGCACTGGTTTGTCAACCAATTTACTTATGATCATAAATGAAAGTACCATGATTGTTTTACTAATTGTTCATGACAATCAAATCGTGATTATTTCATACCTTTTCTTTTTTAATCTTTTTAACTCTTTTTCAAAACGCGACATAATCTAAATGTTAATTGTCATCAAGGACAATTTTTGAACACTGATGTCTAAAAATTTCAAACTTTTGACTAACTTTTGTGACAAAGTTTTTGTGAATATTTTCTGAGAATTCTTAAAACTATTTTGTATTCACTTATACTTGTATTTTGTAAAACCAAATAATGTCTGATTTGAGAGAAATTATATTTGTATTAAATTATGAAAATATGTGTCAATTATTAAACAAATTACCGACAAATCCGAGTCTTCTGTTTATCCTTTGCTTCAAAATCCAGTGTTGGTCTTCATTAACGACAACTTAGAGAGGTTAGGCAACTATTGTGTCCACATAATAATAATCAAATAAGTTTGTAGTCAAACTGATGAGCAAGCAACATTCAAATTTTAATTAGAATTTATTGTAATAAATAAAGTTTTGCAATCTTCCTAGTTCGATTTAACTTTCCTTTTTGTATGTGTTGGTTAATTCTTTAATTCTCAAAAGGAAGAGGTGAACAGAATTACACAAAATTTATTCATTCTTTGAAATAAGAAATACAAGTCTTTAGAAATGCTTTGAAAGTATTTTGTATAGTATTTTGGATTTGAAGTCATTTTATTCAAATTAACTTTTATTATAAAAAAGATTAGTTAAGTATTGAAAGAGTTTATCGCTTTTCTATACCAACGGTGACAGTAAACGGAGTCAGAGTCGGAACCATTGGACGGAATTTGATCTTCTCTTCTGTTTTATCACATTCAGTGAATCGGAATCTCATAAGAATGTGAGTCATCGCTAACTTTATTTCCATTAACGCGAATCGCATTCCAATGCAATTTCGAGGACCCGTTCCGAAGGGTAGATAAG